>JAJLUN010000058.1:53598-78556 GCA_030564365.1 Blastobotrys arbuscula | reverse complement strand
ATTTTGAATCATTAATTTGAAGTCAGAAAAAAGGACTAGAACTGAAAACAGGGCACCAATGACTATTGTGGATGGCACAATTGAACATTATTATTATTTTTTAGTATAATTAGAACAGCTTTATGTATATTGCAAACTCAGCAGGTCTCTTTGCTACTTATTAGCGGACCTGGATAAAATAAATGATTTCTCACTCACTTTTTTTAAGTATTGAAATAGTTTTTTAGTATTATTAATAGTAATAAAGAAGAGATAAAAAAAAAAAAACCGCCTTTTTTATGGAAATTGAAAAAAAAAACGGGGCACCAAAGACTACTGTGGATGGCACAATTGAACATTATTATTATTTTTTAGTATAATTAGAACAGCTTTATGTATATTGCAAACTCAGCAGGTCTCTTTGCTACTTATTAGCGGACCTGGATAAAATAAATGATTTCTCACTCACTGTAATAAAGATATAGTATTTTAATATATTATGGAAATTGAAAAAAAAAACCCCGCCTGAAAAAAAATAAAAAATCCGCCTGATCCAGGTTGATTGTAGTTTTTACCATAAGCCCTAATTAGGGGTTTTTTGTCTTCTGATTTTTCCTCTATTATCAAAGTTATGATTTATTGTTATTTTTAGTGGTTATTAAATTATTTTGTTATTTTTTGTTATTTTATATTTTTTTAAGTATTGAAAGTTTTTTTAGTATTATTAATAGTAATTAAGAAGAGATTAAAAAAAAAAAAAAAAAAGGTTGTTTCATCGACGGATGGAACATCGACAGCCAGGACCTGCTCCTGATTAAAACCGGTGTTTCGTAAATTCAACACACTCTTATAAGTATATTACTATTGTAATAAAGATATAGTGATTTAATATACTATATGGAAATTGAAAAAAAAAAAAAAAAAAAAAAAAAGAAAGAAAAAAATACAACTCTCCAGTTGGAGTAGCGATTCGGCTCTTTATGGAGGGTTTTCGTGTGTATTGGGTGATTTCTGGTTCGAGCTGTGGTGGTCAACAGTACATGATTATTGTATTGGTGCGACGAAAAATGTCGGTCTGTGTTGGAATCAATTATCATATGACTGAACAAAGGTTGCGTCCTGCTGGTGCTGTCATTAATGTTTAGTCCAACGCGAGTTATGGATGTAAATTTTCTGTTTTATTGCTAAATGTTATTACAAAATGCGCCAAGTCATAAGCAAAGGAAACCAAGTTTCAAATGGTTTTAGTTTGTTGATCGTGAGGCCTTTAATCCATTACTTCTACTGGAACTGTGACCTAGTATGTAAAACTGGTTATAATATATAAATTAGTGAAGGAAACAGGTTATAGTATCCTCGTTAAAAAATACGGGCACTTTCCAATGATAAGGAGCTTCAATAGCTAAGACAGTTTCGTTATTATCATTCTATAATGGTCTTAAAATTATCTTTTTTTTTTTTTTTTTTTTCCCCATAATTATGAGCCATATAATCTTTCCTCTAAGCCAGCGTGCTAACTACTAATATAGTCCTTCACTTCAAATAAGACAGACTAATTTCTCTAGCACAACAAGTAATATCTAATGACTAAATCTGAGTATTAAGATGATAATGAGTTAACATACGGTGACGTATTCGATATTCAGCCTGACGATGATGAGGAATCTAATGCCAACAATGCGTTACAAGTTCAGAAAAATAATAAAAACGACAATACTAATAAAGACGGAAATCAAACATAGAATAAAGGTGATAACTCGCGGAAAAGAACTAGGACGCCAGATATAGATAATATTGATTTTTTGGACTTAAAGCGGGCTAAGGATAAAGCTTCAGGTTAATTTGTGTTTAAACAATAGAAAACGAATAAACGAAATAACGGATTGGACGTTTGTGATTAAACCGGTGAGTTTATTGGACGTAATTACTAACAGTGACGATTAAAGTACGTCATGATTATCTTGGAACGAGTCAACTATACACTCTGTACTGTGTTTCTTATTTACGATAGGCTCTTTATCTTATTTGTTTTACACCAACCTCCTCAGTTCTTCGCGAACTTAATTCTTATTACTTGTATCATTTCGCAGTTTATACTTTATAGCTCGTGTCACATGATTAATATACATCCAGTGCCCCGGGGACTAGTGAAAAGTTTCCAATGTGTAAACTAGTTTTTAGTTTCTTTATTTATTATCCAATACACATATATATATATAAATAGTACATAATCCACTTTATGTTTACACATTGCCCACCAACTAGTGAAGCACTGATGTATGAAGAAGATGCGTAAACGAAAGCTTACAAGAATTTGGTATAGGAAGTAGTTAACATTAGCTTATTATTATATTATTATTAGGACGCAATTGATTCGCCCATTTTTGAATATTTTAGGGGTTTAAAAAAAAATTCTCCATAAATCTCAGCAGTTTCGGAAACCATTCGTATATATAGCAAAACCCTTAAGCTGTTGTTCGAGTTTACCATTTGATAAAGTAGATGAATTAACTCCTTTGTTTAACTTAACATGCTCTATCTAAATAATATCATATTGATTTTGTTTTATCAACAGCAACCAATAATACGTTATAGGTTGATGGTTTAAATTTGTGAGGTCTGATGCCAAGGGTTAGAATAGAATAGAGAAATGGCTGTTTCAGGTATGTCCCAAATTTGTTCTCTGCACAGTTGGTGTATTAATATGTCTGTCATCTGCCGGAGCGTTTGGAGCATTTACCAATGATCTACCTCCGCAAACACAATTCTGCTATGAACGATTGTCACATTACTAGGAATCAAAAAAAAAATGTCAAAATTTAACTAAGAGAGACAAATTTCAGTGTGGTGAGTAAGTAGATTATATGATTTGCTGCGATTGGGAGGCCAATTATTGCATAAACGTTTAAGCACCTGAAAAAAAAAAAAAAAAGTATAACTACCCTGTCGCCGCAAGAGATCACATGCCTCACATGTCTACTTTACAGCAAATTCAACAAAGCCCATAATTTGCTTAATTCTCTGGTTAATAACTAATTATAATCTCTACCTTCCATTTTTCTGAAGCATCTTAAAAATTGTACTGCATGATATGCTGGCAGTACATGCACGCGTTCTATCATCTTCGAGACATGTACCCAGCACTTTTTTATCGAGCCGCTGCCACGTCCAACTATGCAATGCTGCATGGCCGCACCCCCTGCGGCAATCAATCGCATTTAAGATCTATCAAAGCAAACTTTAAATAGGTCACCAAAAAAAAAAAAAAAAAAATAACCCTTTTGTTTTTTTTTCTAATCCAATTCGTACCATTGGTGCAATCACTCCTGTAGAATTTTAATATATGTCCTACGCAATTTCTTTTTAAATTCTATCATTATTTGTCATCCCGGTAATTTATTCATCACAATATTTAACGGTACGCCTAATGTAGCTGTTGCGTTTAACGGAGTTTATCTATTGCAGGCATGACAGCATAAAAGTTAATGCGGTATATTTCAGTAATGTGGGTGCCAATTGGCCACGCCCATTACAATTTTTTAAGTTACTCAATTTCCGATCGCAATAAAAAATTTGTTCCACCTTGAGTGCTTAATACCCTTTTTATAACACTCTTCTCGACATTTTATCTTTGTGTTGCATTAAAGATGGTTTAAAATTGCACATAGCATTTCAGAACCCATTATAGCATAAAAAATTATAATAGAGATCCCGTGAATATATTTCGCGCGTTAAAAATTAAGGAGAGAAAAAAACTGATATCCTTGACCCGTCGATCTGGATCTGGGAATCTGAAACAATTATTATGATCTGTCAAAATCAGTACCATTATAAAGTCAAGCAACTTATCGATAGCTGCACTGTTGCAAACGATCGAACTTTAGCTTATTTATACGCAGGGAGAATAAAATAGCACAGGCCAAATATATTGTCATCGAGGGTGGTCTGAAATATCTTTGGGTTAGTTCTATTAGATCTTATACGTGTGTTTCCGCTTGTACATGCACAACGTCTCAGTCTTCAAGCGTTATTTTTGCCCTATTTAATTCCAATACAATGGGAAATGTTTGACAGTAGCTTATGTTGTATATACTGTTGTAGTGCCATTGTATTTTCTCTTATATATAATCAAAAACGACGCCCGTTGTCATTGATCTTTTGTTATTTTTTTATTTTCCATCTTTTATAAAAAAAGCGACGCGTATATATCTATCAAATCAGACCTTCCGATGAATTTGGTTGAAATCATTAGCAAAGTTTTTGAATACACACGAGAGTATGAACTACGATCACACCAACTAGTATGCAGAACGTGGCGACAGGCGGCGATAAAGAGGATGTGGAAAAAGGTTCATGTTGACATGCGATCACTTGATGAATTGGAATATGAAATGGAAAATGAGCAAGAATATAATGCAAAAGATGAATTTCAGATTAAAAAAGATTACATAGAAGAGTTTTTGTCAACATTTGATGATAAAGGATGGACTCCCGTTTTAGATCATATATTTGAACTAAAGTTGACGATTTGCAACAGTAACACCGATTTAACAATAAATTTGTTGAAAAAAGTACGACCAATGCTAATAAAGAGCTTGAAACGTTTGACAGCTATTATAAAAAATGGATTGACTAGCAAACAAATCAAACTGCTAGAGGCGTTACTAGCTCAATGTAAATGCGCTGCAGAATTAGATATACGATCTGAGACATCATCAATTGCAAATAAATTGTGTTCCAGTATAAAATACCCAAGAGTTGTATCAATAGAGTGTTTACAGGAATGGAAGAGACAGAAACTTCCCGGCCAAGTTCAACATTTGCAATTAACCAATATGAGAATTAGTACGAAAAATTTAAAGACAATGTTGAGCAAATGTGCGGAAATCAAGACAATTATATTATCGAATTTGAAAATTGAAAGTCATGATGGATGTGGATTGATTACATGTTTTCCAATGTCACTAAAGTTTTTGGCACTACAAAGCGTTATATTACTATCAAAACCCAAAAACCCTACCCCATTCCCATCAGCTATCCCTTCACTAACCGTTCAGAATTGTAACAATTTGGATGAAATTTTTGAAGGAATTTCAATGCCAAAATTGCGATCATTAAAAATAGAATATTTAGATTCAAGCTATGTTGAAAATAACGATAATGACAAAGCGGCCAAAACTCTTGCTAGAATTATCAATTCATCAATGTTGGTACAGCTAGCGTTGTTCAACATTTCCATGACCAACGCCGCGATAATTCTATCATATGCACCAAATTACTTGTCTACTTTAATATTAAAAGTTTATCAACCATCAAATAAACAAGAATCACGATTTTTCTTTGATATGATAACTCGACAAAAATATCTGTACTACTTGGTAATCTTCCAACACATACTACCCAATATTGAGGCCAAAAAACTACGAATATGGAGTAAAAAGTATTGTGATTCGCTAAGAACTTTGTTGCAAGGTAATAAAGATCGGTTACAACTAGCATTGTTATCACTAGCTCAACCAAAATATTGTTTGGATATTAGAATACCTAGCACAATCAATGTCGGAATTTACGAACCATATATTATCGTCACCAGTGGTGGCAAAGTTATAAATCTACGCAAGCTGAAAAACGAAGAGTTAGTGTCTATAAGTTCATTAATACTATGAATAAATAATAAATAAATTAAATAAATCTTTTTTTTTTTTTTTTTAATTGCTTACTAGACCCATTTACCTAGTAAAGCCATCAATGCAGCCCCACAGCACATTACAAAAAATGCTGCCAAAACTCTACCAGTTGAAGCGTCTTTAAATTCACGAGAATGCAAAAATTCGTTAGCCATCAATTCAACCAGCCCAGTATACAACAAAATGCCTGCAGAAACAGCATCAAAAACACCTTGAGCTACCAAACTAGTATAAGACCCTGGTGGGTAAGTCTTTCGAATCCCCAAACCAATAGCAATTGCAATGGGAGTAGTCAACCCAAACGCCAATGCCAATGCCATTGGTAACCATCGTTTTGAGCTGGGCCAAGGAGCAGTAGCTAATCGTGTGCCCAAACCCAATCCTTCAAATAATTGATGGAAACAAATAACAATATACAAAGTTTTGAATTCTTCGCCAGAAACTGCCAAAGTCAACCCGACAAATACAGAATGGAAAATGATACCAAATTCCAAAATAAAAATAGCTCCCAATTGCGATAAATATGTTTCATTATAACAGCTAGTAGTGGTATGGCTACTAGTCGATGCAACATCAGGAACCATTGGCTTTGGCTCGTCGTTATTGTTATTATTATTATCATTATCATGGTGTGAATGGCTTACTAGCATCCCAGGACCATGATCATGCTCAATTCCTGCTCGTAATAAAAACCGTTGAGATACTAATTCCACGAAAAATGTTAAAAACATTGACACTAAACAGATACCATATGCATAAGGGTAATCATGCCACGCTTCAGGCAAGCATTCATTATCCAACGCTTCATTTGCTGGTTGTAATAAATGGATCAATGCAGTGGCTATAATAACCCCAGACCCAAAATATTTGGCCACAAAGAAGAAAACAGCCGGCACTCGTATCGATGAATATTTGGAGCATATCACTGGGAAAAAACTACCAAATGATCCTGCAACTAGAATAACAAAAATTGATGATACTCGGATCCCGATCTCGCCATTGTATTCATTACCTGTATCGCATTCTATCGCACGTTTCGTTAAACTATCATTTATATCCATTGCAATATTATTACAAAAAAAAAAAAAAAGAACAAAAAAAAAGAATGTATCTAATGTATAATAATGCTAATATCTTTTTTTTTATTTTTTTATTTTTTTAATCTCGCTTGGATATGGTGTTAATTTGCCGTGGTATAAATTAATTAAACCTTGTCAAAACCTCTTTATCAGCGCAATTGTTCTATTGATATAAATACAAGTATGCTCGTTAGTAAATAAAGTTGTAAAATTGATTGTTAAAAAAAGAGCCTTGATGATGTTTATGACATGTTTTCAAGAAAGAAAAAAATGAATGGGTAAAAAAAAAAAAAAAAAAATTATATATATATATATATATGTGGTCATTGTAAAAAAATTTTATATAGTGGTGTACGCAAATTTGCTGGTATAACCCACAAGGTTATCTAACCGAAAGTTGTAGCGGTGGTAAGTTGTGCTACTAAGGTAGCGTGGTGTGCATTTTACAAAGGCTTGCTTTTTGCGAGCACGCATAACGCAATTATAACTATCAAGGTCCTCATTTAATGGTTTCACCCGTAGTATTTAAACGGAAGAAAGAAAAAAAAGTTCTCATGCAGTAATATTATAATTGCAATTATAAGAATGTCCTCAGCTCAATAAAACCTATCAGATCGGTATTTCAGCTTTATTTTAAATTGGGCCTATCATTGGTCATGTTTTTCGTATTTTTTGACAAAAAAAAAAAAGACAACCTTATTTGGTCCATCAGTTCAGCTGGCCTAAAGATTGTATACAATTTGTAAACATATCAAATAGGAATCAAGCAATTGTCATTTGAAGCTTAGGGTAAGATAATCGTACGATAAATGCAATTGATCCTCAGTTGATTTTTCAGGCTCTTGATTAAAATACTGCTAAGAAAACTATATTTACTTAAAAATGAATTTTAGATCCAGTAAATTAAATCAATGAACAAATTATTTTTGATTTGGTATTTTAACAAACTATTATTCTATCAAATCCGCTGTTTTATGCTGATTACAAAAACAAATTACAAGCTTAGGAATTCGCTAGTTTCCAGAGATTGATCTTGGATCAAATTGCATCTGGTATATCTCCTTATTTCCAACGTTTTACTCCATAATGCCCTAACTTGAAGGTTGTTTTTTTTTTTTTTTTTTTTTTTTTTCAATTCAGCCACTTATTTAATGAGATGTTAAGCTTACCACGGATCATAATTTACACTCTAAATGGTTTTTAACGGAGTGCCATTTTCGTGCAAGCAAAACTCCCAATAAGAATCATCTAATCTAACTTAAATGTGAGCCCGGCCTCCGGAAAAGAAGTATGAGGATTTTTTTCTCTAATTTTGCTCAGTCACGTGATATTGTTTATATAGGCCATGTGAAACATCACGTGTATCATTTTCGATTCAAAAGAATAAGTAAAAAATGTTGTTACATTTCTGCCTTGATAACATATTGTTATTGGCTCAGGTCGGTTTTTTTTTTTTTTTTTAACGCCAACCCTGGACATTGACTCGTCTGTTTGTATTGATTTAAACGTATCTTCATGTATAGCATGAAATTTTTTTTTTTTTTTGTTTGTTTGACTACATTCGCCATCGTCGTCCAATTCATAAAGACATATATTGAACGATAGAGATCCACGGCTTAATGCTGAAAGTAAATATCATTCACATCTCCAATTTAAGGTAATACAGGTAAAAATGTCAAGTAGTTCAATCCTCGTAGTATTTTCAAATTGCTTCGAACCAAGGCTTCCTCAAAGTAGGAACACAAAGCTTCAAAAACACATGACTTCAAAACGAATTAATAGCGCAACATAAGTCTCATGAGGGACTAAGTTTGTCCACAACTTTTAGATAATAATAAAACATGGCAAACATGGCAATAAGTAATACACAAAGTAAAACAAATGGGTTGGTGCGTTTTTTAGTCCAAGCATGCTTTGAGCTAGTAATCTAATAAATCAATTGAGCATACTCAATAGCAAGGAGAGTAACGGGCTATTTTTGAACTCGTATCGCTGAGCTACTGTTGCCGTTGAATGAATGCTTATGAAAAAGAGGGCACAACCACGATAATTTTTTTGAATAATAATGATGGCTAGAAATACCAGATACTTTTGTACTTATGGAGCTTTTAAAGTTTATATGTGAAAACGAGCTGACGTTGAGTCGTGTAAAACATAACCAAGCTATTTATTGAATCTGTAATGTTCACTAAAAATTCGTGCGTAAATTTCTTGTTTTCCTTTGGATAGGTAAGGTTCGGGGGCATTCAGAGATAACGATAAAACACTTTTTTTTAACGCGTTGCAATACCTAAATTGTTTCTCTTTTGCACGCGTCCTAAAAGACTGGTCACAGTTGAGCCGTTTTGTATGTAAGGACGTGATAATTTACACGTGACCTAAGTGCAGTTATCCACGTGAAGCCTTTTATTTCAATGCGTGCTGATATTGAAGACCTTTTTTTTTTTTCTTCTTTCGTTTCAAGTTGGGAACATGATCTGTGCAACCCCAGAATAATAATAAAAACACACACACAAGAAACTTTTATCACACACCATAATTTTAAAATATTCAACTTTTGATTTTTTGAATAGATGGCAACAAGAACATGACTGACTTTGCGATCAAAAGGAAGCTTTTTTTTGAACAACATTTATCCTCATGTTTAGATGTTTTACTCTGTGCGCAACTAATAATTATATATTTAAATGACGTCTCAACGCTGCGGTTGTTCATGGGATTAGTATTACAGCTAGTGTTTCTATCACCCCGAATCCCGGGATTACCTCTACCACAAGTCGGTAAAAAACAGATCATATTAATAATTGGAGGGTACAATCTGTGGTGTATATTAGTGCATTCGTTGTTTGATCCACCGAGGAGTCGAGTCAGTGAATTTTTGCATGGCGGGTTGACGATTGAGTTTATAGGCGAAAGGAGGCTGGAGACGAGGTGGCCATTGGTGGCATGGGATTTGATGGTTATGGGGATAATGTGGAGTTTGTTTGCGATAAACTTTCCGCCACCAAAGAATGAAGATAGAGGTGAAAATGAAAATGAAAATGAAAATGAACAGAGTGAACAAGGTGAGAGAGAGCCCGGGGAGAGTGATCCAATGTTGAGTGAGGCGAGTGTGTATAGTGGCAATATTGTGGTGAAGAATATTAGGATCACTAATGCGGTGGTTGAGAATTGGAAGATGGAAGATCCGTTGAGGAGCTCGGGTAGTGGTACGGATACTGAGAGTGAGGATGAGGAGGTGGTAACCTCACGAAGGCAGCAAGAAGAAATGGCATAAACGGTGTTACCATGTATTTATTATTAAATAAGAATAAACGAAAACTTTATACAATATTATTAACTATTAACAACAAAAAAAAAAATAAAAAAAAAATTGCGGTTATTCTAAATGGTCGGTGTTAGTAGAAGACGTTTCAGAATTATCGTATTCATAAACTCTAGCCAGCTCTTCAATCTTTTGGGCGCGTTTTTTGGATCCCCGTCGAGAAAGGTTGGCATTCCCCGCATTATCAGTTGAGTCTAAACTTGATGACGATGAACTCCGTCGAGCGCTATCAGCGGTGATGGCAGTTGTAGTAGTGTTTTCGGTGATGTTTGGATCAGTTTCATCATCGTCAATCCCTGCCTCTAGTTCGCTGCTGAATGTGTCAATCGCTAGATTTGGCTCCCCTTTTGCGCTAGAATCTGGCGCTGATGCTGAAGTTGGTGGCGATGGTGATGGTGATTGAGCCGCACCACTGGTGGTGGCGGTAGTGTTAGTAGTTGATGCTTCCTCTCTTTCTTGTTTCAATTGCTGGGCTAATAAATTTGGCAACTTTGCCAATTCTTCCAACTTTGCTGCTGGGTCCCATTCTTCTTTTATTGACGAGTCCGTGTCATACCCATCATCATCGATAGTGGTGGAAAATCTTATAGGATTAGGTGTCACTGGAAATTCATAACGTTTTGGCACGTTATTTTTAAATCTCGCCATGATTAGTTGGCTATCTAGATCATCCTCTTCTTCAGAATCATTATGTGACCCATGTTGCCAAACCCTCAAATCCTCAAAACTTTTCGTTCGAACTCTACTGGAAATATAGGATTGAATTTCAGGAACTTCGTCCCATGCATTTGTTTGTTGTTTGAAATTTTCCAAAGTACTGGTAGCACCAATGCCTAGTCGTAGTTCATCTTCTCGTTGTGCATCTGTATCGTAGTCGCTATCATCATCCCTGGCTTGTGCTGGTACATATTGATCCTCAGTGAAATCTTTGGCTATTTCTTCTTCTAAATTTTCGTCCGATTCTATTTGTTCTATTTGCTCTATTTTTCCCAGTTCTGGGAAGAATCGTTCAGCAGTTGGTTGTCGACCTTCCATTTCCCATGGGAATTTAATAGTTGATGGCCCATAGATTGGGTATTCGAATTCGCTTTCCTCGTCCGTTTCGTCTTCTAATCCATCGTGGTCTACAGCGTCGTAATATACAGGTGCAGTAGCCGGAACTGGTGATACATCCTCATTCTCAACTGGTGGTGCAATTGATGATGAAGAAAAAACTTGAGTTTGTTCGGGCTCTGATTCCTGGAATCTAGCCCGATACTTGGATTTGTGTTTATTTACATGGTCGTGATGGTCGAGGTCATGGTGATCCAAACCATGGTGGTGGTGATGATCGTCGCCATGGACTTTTTGATCTTGATCACCATGATTGTGATGGTGATGATGATGGTGGTGATGGTGGGGGCCATGATGATGATGATGATTTTCCTGGAGGCGTTCATTTTCATGACTTTCTTGGTCTTCATGTACAGCACTTCTAGCCTGCTTATCCCATTGATTCACAATGTGGCTAATTCTCAACTCAGAAGCCTCAGGTTGTAAACTTAATGGAGGTTCTGTTTTTGTAGGATCCCACCGATTGACCTGAGGTTTGACTAAATTAACATGAGTATGCAAATATCCACCAAATGGATCAAATTCCGGCCGCATCCTCTTATCATTATCATCATTATTATTACTATCAGGTTTTTTTAAATGCGAAACTTTTGGAGATGTATGCTGCTGCAGCTTTGATTCATGCTTGTGCACGACGATAGGCTCGTTGGCGGGCTTAGGCTGCAGCAACGACCTGGTATCGGCATACCGGGACGAAACATCCCACCACAACGATACAAACTCTTTGGACTGATTGTAAACATGGTTGAATTTATGATAATTATCATTCCATGGTTTATTGTTACCAGTAAAATGAACGATTGATACTTGATCTTCAAAGAATCGAAATGCAGGGGTATATTGGTAAGAATTGGATGGGGTGACATTATAAGTGAATGGCAATCTGACCCAATTGTTTTTGTTGATATTAAAATACTGATTCAATAACCCTTGATCACACCCATCAAACGATCGATTATTTAACACAGCATAGTGCAACTCGTCAAATGTCTTATCACTGGGTTTATAAACAAACACCCCGCTATTAAAAATGTCCGGCCATCCAATATCCGGACTGCCCGCGATTGAATCTTCATCGACATTATATTCAAACAACTCGTCAATATTTTTCAAAATCAATATATCACAATCTAAAAATACACATTTGTTGAACCTCTGGTGTATAGTGTTTAGTTTCCATGCAAAAATCTTGGTATATGCTTTATCTAATTCTGGTCGTTGTAATAGGTTGAAATTCTCGGTATGTGAGCTAGTAATTGATTCGATTGGAATGATTTCATCATATAATTGTTGCAACTGAGCTTTTGAACCTAAAGAGACTCCGTTAGTAACCAAAATTATGCATTTTTTGCTCGAGGTTTCTTTCAATCGGTGGCCTAATACCAACGCGCCTGGCAGGTACGAATCGTTGTACAGCAAAGTGACATAAGCATCCATATTATTATTTGATCAACGTTCGGTAATATGATTGAAGAATAATATAATAAAAAAATTAAAAAATTAAAAAATTAATAAAAGAATTAAAAATAAAAAAGCGAGATGGAAAGGAAGAAAAAGGATGCAATTTTAAAACAAACAAAATTTAGGGATTTGATAAATTTTCTACTAGTTAGATAAAATAAAATAAAAAATGCTGGCGATTTTCTTCTTGTTGTGCTGCACAAAAAAAAAAAAAAAAAAAAAAAACAACAATAATAAAAAAAAAAGTTTATGGGGTGAGTTGAGTTAAAAATTCAAGCCTTTTAGAAAAGTTTCACTATTTAAAGCTCAAATATGATAAATATGCATGGGTTCAAGTGCCGATAACGAACTAGCTTTCTTTTTGTTTTTATTTTTATTTTTATACCCACTTTTGTACGAAAAATAATCCTATTCAAGGTGCATATATTGCAGCCCTCACCATTCTTTTTGATCTCTCGCACCTTATCAGTATGAAATGTTTAGAAAACCCAGTGTTTTATATAATTTTTCAAGATCGAGGAGGCCATAAAAGTAAAACTAAAGTTAATGAATTCTTTTTTTAGGTTAAATCGCGATTGGTTTTTTTGGGTCTGACTTTTAGGCTCAATGTTCCAAAAAAAAATAAAAAAATTTAAATAAAAAAGTGGGATTTCGGCTGGTTCAACGATCACAGTTCGCGTTTTAAATAACCTAGTTATTCTCCAATTTTGAAACTCAAATTCCTGGTTCATCTTATCGCCACAAAATACGAAAAAGTATGAACTCGCCTAATTATTATTAAACCTACAAAAGAAATAATAAAACTTTAACAAAGTATACGGTCAATTTTTCATCATTTAAACCCTTCGACTGTTTTTAATCCAATGCTACATAATAAACTCGTAATATACTACTCCTGAACGCAAAATTGTTGAAATCAATACCTCATCCTTTTACTCTTTTTTTTTTTTTTTTTTTTTCTTTCTTTTAATTGTGATTCATCATTGTTAAATAAAAATAAAAATAAAAATAATAATAATAATAGCTAGTCAACTAGATTGATAGGTGATTATTTTGTAAATTGTGATGGCGCTTGCCCAACAAATGTGTTATGGCCAGGTGGTTTAGTTGGGTTTGGTGAAGTTGGTTGACTACCTTGGTTAATATTGTTAGCTGGAGCTGGAGCTGGAACTGGAACTGGAACTGGAGCTGGAGCTGGAGCATGGGCCTTTTCACCACCAGTACTACTTTCCTTTAATGCAATCAATTGTTTTGATCTAAATTGTTCATAATGGATTTGAGCAGTAGTGTCAATCAAATCTTGCATATGAGTAGTAATCAAAAACTTTCTCAAATAAGCAAATTCACAATGCTTTTCATCCATAACATTAATTTGACCCCATTTATTTTTTCGACCTGGGTACGTTTGACCATTAACTTCAATCGTATTAGTAGACCCAATAACTGCAAATGGAATCATTGAACGGATTTGATCATTCAATTGTTTATCATCTTCATCATCTTCATCTTCACTATCAAATGGATATAATCTTAAATTGTGGTATCGGAATTCAGATTGAATAACTTCTTTAAATCTTTTTCGTTCAGTTAAAGTTAAAGAATCAGATTTGGCAATAACTGGGACAACATTACAAATGTCAGTCAATTTTTTCAACACAGTAATATCAATTGGTTTCAAACCATGACCGGTAGGTTGAATGAAAAACAATACGCAATGGACTCGAGTATCTGTCAAAAACTTTTCTCGTTGAGCAGTCAGTTCTTTTCGTAAATATTGAGAATGTTGGTCTTTAATATATTTAACAATAGTATCCCAACATTTTTCATTATTAACTTGGTCACCATAACCGGGAGTATCAATAATATTCAATCTCAATTTAACCCCATTTTCTTCAATAGTGTGTGACATTGGTCGTACTTCTGAAGTTCTTCCAACTGGTTCTTGAGCGCTCTTTCGGCCACTAGATTCAGCCAATTTGGAAGCAAATAGAGTATTAATCAAAGTAGTTTTACCCAACCCGGATTGCCCCACAACCATCAAATTAAATTGAAACCCTCGTTTCAACAACCGTCGTTCAATTTGACGAGGAATTGTGTCGAAGCCAACTGGCGCGTTTGGTGCGATAGCTGATGTCATTTTTGTTTTTTGTCCTTTTTATGAAAGCTATTGTCAAAGGTTTAGAATTTATTGGCGTTTAGAGAATAATATATCTATAAAAAAAAAAGAGCAAACAACTTGGCCCTTGTCGTTATTAAAAAAAAAAAAATTTGTAAAAATAGGGGTGAATAAAATAAAATGACAAGAAAAATGTTGTGTTGTTAGTAAAATATAGAGTGTGTGTTTTTGTGTAGACACGTTAGAAAAACTTGACTATAGCTTTCCAGGGGATGAAAAAAAAAAAAAAAGTTAGAAAATTAAGGAGAGGCGTTAAAGTTTAAGCTCTATAGTTTAGACAGTATAACCTTACCCGCTTTAAAGTTGCGGGCCAATTGGGACTTTATTCTCCCACCTCCAAAAAAATTATTGAACATGAAAAAAAAAAAAAAAAAAAAAAAATTTCACAATTTTCATCAAATCAATAATAATAATAATGCTGCCATCATTGTCTTTACGAACTACAAGAACAACGAATGTCGCTGGAGCGATCCCATCACTTGGCCAAATCTTTGGTCGTCTACTGCCACCTATCAGTATCGGTATCAATTTAGGAGGATTATTACGAGCAGTACCAAAGAAGAAAACCTCACACGAAAAAAAGAGACAGCGTCAATTGACGGGTAGAAACCAACTTCACCCATTGAATAATATAAATCGGTGTCCTTCTTGTGGTCATTATAAACGAGCCCATACTTTGTGTATGCGATGTGTATCACAAATCCAACGATTATGGAAAGCACGAGATGCCAACACCACTAACAAGACCCCACCACAAGAAGCTAATTTACATCCAGTTGATAAGCGTATTTTATATCCTGGTAGACATATTAAGGATGAAGAACGGGAATTGAAAAAGAAGGATTATTTGTATACTAGGCCAAAGACTTTACCAGTTGAGCCAAAACAAAAGGTTAAAAAAGTTCAACGACCAAGAGAGTAATCATTTCGTTATTGTACATAGTAATTTTTAATGCATTTATGAGTAAAAAATAGACTTGACCGTAAAGTCTTTTGATCTTTTTAAACATATTGTTATATGGGGAGATTAAATACGCCGCACATGTAGTTGACCTTACTATCGAAAATTTTCTAAAAAAAATAAAATAATAATAATGATGAGCCGCACGACTATTTTTATTTTTTATTTATTTCCAGAACTTGAATTGAAAATCTGAATACAAATGTTTATATGCAGTTACAAGTCTTTGTTTTCCAAAAAAAAATTGAGCTTTTATGTGGATTTTTAAGCAAAAAACGTGTTGGATCAATCGATTTGCACACGTCTGTTAGTAAAATGGCCTTTTTATCTACTGCAAGTTGAGGCCTGCAGGTATTTGGATTTTCTGATCACTGGTGTTAGATTCGATGTTTACAGTCAAAGGCTTAAACCTTGTGAAAAAATGTAGACCCACTTATACATTAGCATTGAATACCTATAACAACCCAATATTTTATTAATTAAAATTGACTGTAACGGTCAACATGGCAACTGCTGTATACCACCATAATAATTCTGTATAAAGATCATATATTTAAATAAATCAAAAAAGCTGAATAAATTAAATTAAATTAAAGTTTGAGACTTCAGGCCCGGGTGTGTCTAAAGCGCTTGCGGGTGATTACTACAGAGCATATCATGGGTTGAAACCTCTTAAGTTTGTTCGACAATCTACAAAAAAATATTTCCCAATAAATAATGATAAAAAATAATATTTAACACAACACATTAAAAGCTAAACCTTTTTTTTTTTTTTTTTTTTTTTTTTTATAAATCTAATCAAAGTGCTTCTTCAAAACTTCATAAAAGTTTTCACCTTGGATCTTGCAGATATCCAATTCCAATTCAGTTGGTTGACGAGAACCATCACCGGAAGCAAAAGTACCAGCACCCCATGGAGAACCACCATGGACTTCTTCCAAGTTACCAATCAATGGAGCGGCTCTACCGTAACCCAACGGGACGAAGATAAAGCCATGGTGAGAAAAGGTACTCAAAGAGTTCATAACGGTGGCTTCAGCACCAGAGTTTGGAGAAGCAGTGGAAGTAAACACACCTGCGAATTTACCCATCAAAGCGGCTTTAACCCACAAGCCACCAGTGGCATCCCAAAAAGCTCGCCATTGAGCTGGTTGATTACCATATCGAGTTGGGATACCAAACAAGATCCCATCGTATTCAGTTAAAGTGTCTGGAGTAGCAACTGGATCATTAGCCTTTGGAGCAGCATGCATTTTGTCCAAAATCTCTTCAGACAAGGTTTCTGGGATTTGGAAAATGTCGGCTTTACCTCCAGCTTTGGCAATACCTTCAGCTTGGGCAAGAGCTAATTTTCGAATATGGCCCCAAGTAGAGTAGTATAAAATTGCAATTCTTGCCATTGTGAGTTCTAATTAGTTGTTCTAATGGAAAGTTGTTGAAAAATGATGTTCTTTTTTTGCGAATGGAGGAAAAACAAGGATATTTATATATTTTATTTTCTTTGTGTTTATGATAAGCTTGACGTGTTTACTCCACGCTTATTTATGTTATTATGATTAACATGCGCGTTTATTTTTTTATTTTTTGTTTTTGGCAGAAGAAAAGAAAAAAAAAGCAAGCTAATGAAAACTTCATTTTTAGTTTAGAGTAAGGGCCCCTTAAGCGGTATGGAGGAAGGAGGGCCTGGTAAGATTCACAGCGTGTAATTTTTACATAAGCATACGAGGCCTGTATTAGTAAATGTGGAGCTCCGATTCTCCCTCTAGTTAGCCGGCGCCAGTGCGCACCGCCCATCTTTCCCACTACGGGGGGTTCCGAAATTACCAATATTTTACTAAACTGCGCACTATGTGCGCGTGGCTTGCCATTGACCGACATATAAGCATAGTAAAAATTTCTCAGATCAGCGTTTTACAATAAAAAGTTATTAATTATGGATGAATTCAGCCCAAGCTATAACCAGTTTCAGCTTATACCGTTATAAGGTCAATTAGGATCTAATCTAGAGATGGTGCCATGATACATTAGAAGAGCATCAATTGATCAGATCTTTTGGTAACTTTCTATAATTGTACACTTTTTAGCAATTGGAATACAGTTTGCCAGACTTGTCATATGCACCGAAACTAATATGGTGCAATCATTGTATATAATTTTATCCAACTAGTCTATAGAATTTTAAAGCTTAATTAGAAATAAATACAAGGCTTTGAATAAAAATGTTGTGTCCAAACATTATTAACATAAACCAACGGTAAATAGCTACATCCGGATAATGTTTATTTGCAGTTGCGATAAAGGTATACGTACGGGTAAAGGGTGATAAAACAAAAAAAAAAACCAATTTTATTCTAATTCTAATTCTATAGTGTTAGCCTCACAGCTTAACCAAAATGCTTATTAACAGTGTTGTAAAAGCTTTCACCTTGGATCTTGCAGATATCCAATTCCAATTCAGTTGGTTGACGAGAACCATCGCTGGCAGCAAAAGTACCAGCACCCCATGGAGAACCACCGTGAACTTCTTCCAAGTTACCAATTAATGGCATAGCTGGGCCGTACCCCAAAGGAACAAACATCATACCATGATGAGTAAATGTGCTCAAGGAGTTCATAACGGTGGATTCAGCACCAGAGTTTGGAGCAGCAGTGGAGGTAAACACACCAGCGAATTTACCCATCAAAGCGGCTTGAACCCACAAGCCACCAGTGGCATCCCAGAAAGCTCGCCATTGAGATGGTTGATTACCATATCGAGTTGGGATACCAAACAAGATCCCGTCGTACTCAGTTAAAGTTTCTGGAGTAGCGATTGGGTCGTCGGATTTTGGGGGAGCGTGGATAGCAGTTAATAAATCTTGAGGTAAGGTTTCTGAGATTTGGAAAATGTCGGCTTTACCTCCTGCTTTGGCAATACCTTCTGCTTGGGCAAGAGCTAATGTTCGAATGTGCCCGTAAGTAGAGTAATAAATGATTGCAACTTTGGTCATTGTTTAATTGTTATGTTTGTTTATTTGGAATAAATGAACTATTAAGAAAATTATCAACGGGTTTTAAAGGATATTTATATATATTCTTCTCAATTGTACTGGCAACGTAAGTTGGAAAAAAAAAAAAAAAAAAAAACTTGTACACAGATAGCGGAGCTCCGCCTGCATAACCTAAATTGTAAGACTGAAACCCAAGAGTACATTAATCAACGTACGTACGCTAAGATGGCCAAGTTCAATTCATACTTTAGCTGGTTTTTGAAATTTTCATCACCGATTATTCAAAGCTTACTAAGCTCTGTTAACTGAATTAAGCTTTTTTATTTTATTTTTTTGGAATTTTAAGCCCCCAAAGCTCAAATTTTGGGGCTTATTTATTTATTTATGTCCTGTTAAACTTTTTTCAGCTGCGGCTCTAACTTTAATTACGCTCAGGAGGTTTAAATTTAAAATCTGATTAATAACGGAGCTCCATGGGTGCACAAAATCAACTGCGGGCGTTGTTAAATATTTTTTTCTTATCAAACGTACTATAGAATCTCATTAATAAATAATATACAAAAACAAAAACAAAAAAAAAAAAAAAAGTAAGAGGGGGGAGGAAAATTTCCTACCTACCAACTATGCCTTCCAAACCACTCTCCTGGCTTCAACTCGTTCAAAACACCATGATAACTATCGACATTCTCAAACGCACCGTGAGTGCCCCACCAAGCAGGCGGATCACCTCGAGGACTTAGTAATATGCAAAAAATAATTAACGAACTCAATGCCATTCCTAAATCCAGCCCCGCTGATAAGCTATAGTTATATTTGGCCCACCATGAAAACCAGTATCGCTTCACCCAAAATCCAAAAATATGCCCCACAACTGAATAGGTCGCGTAATTATATACAGTGGCAGGTGGTAAATTGTTAACGCCATTAAAAAATACCGGCCAATGAACATATTTCACAAAACTTTTGGGCCATTTTAAGGAAATCGCCCAGGTTATAATTGGTAGAATTGCCCCCAAAATAAAGAAGAACAATACACTATAATACAGCTGGCCAACTCCAAATAAACTTTTTGGTCCAATTAACCCCCAGACTACACTAGCGTTACTAAAAACTCGACCTGCAGGACATGTAAAGTTGGCAGGTTGGTCCTGTTCACATAGACCTCTAATGTTGGCCTGTGCCCAATTCATCACTGCCAGTTGAACTAATGACCCCCAGACTGTGGCCGTCAACTGTGCTGCAAACAACACTCTTGGCGAAATTTTCAAATAATGCCCCAATTTCATGTCTTGCAAAAACGTAACTGCTTGGGAATTGGTGATATAACCAAAAGTTTTGAACATCATCATTGCAACTGGTCGACCTGGAACCATATACCCCACAACAAATTCTGTCATGACATTCAAACCAACCTGAATATTAGTTAATGCGTAAACCATTGCGACCGGGATCAATAATACTAATGCCAGACCTAACGCAACAAATAGTGCCCATACAGGTAATGCGGTATCCCATACCCGAATACTAACAATACCCAATGCTAAAAACCCCAAGAAACAGGCAACAAACCACCACTCGGGTACTTCTTTATATCGTTTCATTAATCTCATATGTACATCATCTGGTTCGTTTCTTGAATTTGTCCAATAGTATAAAACATCTTTCCCATCATATAGAATTGTATGAACCACCGTTGCAGTGATCGCTGCAAACGACACCCCGTAACTCATCATATACACGGTAGGGAAATAAATCGGCGAATAATCTTTATATTTTTGTAAATCAAATGTATGATCTGCGGTCAAAATTCTTGGAACATCATAAACCTTTTGAAACCGATCGTACATATTTGACGACGACATTGGAACATAATGACCAAACCATACATTACTATAATGAACGATTGGGGTGATTAAATAAAAACAAATAACAATACACGCAAACACGTTGGCCACCGCAAAATAGGGCGGAATTAACGGTGATCCGATATACCCTGCGATCTGATTCCAATCAAACGAGATCGGCATCATACCCAGTCCGCTCAAGGTACCAAATAGTTGATTGATCACCACATTATTGGGGGCGATCCAGGCACCAAATGAAAAGTTTGATAAAAACGGCATGAAATATTGAGGTAACCACGTCCATATAAAAGAACCGATCAGAATAAAAAAAAAAAATCGTAGTCTTGATATTCTCCACCCATCTGCAACATGATTGATATTAACATGAATATTCGTCAAGAACGTGGAAGTTACCAAGTTTGACGGCCATACCATTGATGCAGGGTATATCAAAACTCTTCTAACCAGCCCAGCCATTGAGTAGCCAATAGCTTGAGATGCCACAATTGAGCATACTTGAAACCCCCAACCAAAATCAATTTGATAAAAATGTCGTAGAGCCACCACCACGTCGGTCAAATACGCCGCACCGCCTCCGAATGAAACGTTACTCATGATAGTAATCAAAGCATGTTCTTTGATGGTGAACCTCCCAGGATTTAATTCGATTCCTAGGATTGTTTTATGGGGCATAAACCGCTCCCACAATCTTCCCAATGGCCAAGCTGCTATTGCCGAAACAAATGGGGAGATTTGAAAAACGGGACTGTGTAACGAAAATAAAACATTTAGTCCGCACCCCAAAGTAGTCATTGCTATTCCCAGCACCCACATTCTTAAAGTATTCTGGGGCATATCATAGTCATCACTATTTGGGACAGAGGCTCTGACTTCTGGGTATGGGGAATCATCTTCTGGTGTCAGCTCCACATATTCACCAGCTGTTCGCTTAACCCGCATGACATTCCTTTGTTAATTAACAAAAAAAAAAAAGGAAAATGTTTATTTTTAAGGTTGTCAAAAAGATCAAGATTCTCGTCGAGCAAAAAAAAAAAGGCACCAAAAAAAAAAAATTTAAGAAAAATATATATCATATATTATGCTTGTAAATTTAATAAGATAGCTTACAAACCGTTTGTCAGGTGCGCCTCTTGTGTTAACTATAATTAAGCACTTGTAAACTTTGATAAGATAGCTTAAAACCGTTTGTCAGGTGAGCCTCTTGTGTTAAGCACTAACACCAAGATTAAGCATCTCTATTCTATAAAAGAATTAATTACAAAATCATAAAATTTTATTTCTAGTTGGGAGGAACCATTCCAAACGCCTGAAAGGGAGTGGCCAACTCCGAAACTAACTCCGATACGTATTCTAACGCCCTATCTTAAGTATTACCAACAACTTGGGAGCGGAACAAAAAATTCTCCCAACAGCGTAATTAATATTAGTATACCCCCCCCCCCCACTCAACTGGAAACAAAGATTTTGTAAGCAAATTTCTACTTATAGAATTAGTACCACTCCTGCGCAGTACCTTTTTTTATTTATTTATTTTTTTAGCAGCAGCTTAAGGTAAGTGCTGCACCACAACGGGGCGCCGGAACTATAAATTATATAACAATAGAAGCACGGTAATTAAAAAAATTGTCAACATTTTTAGGAAAGATTGCCAGGAACTAAATGCAATCTGGAATTGGCCCCACTATCATATTTATAATTAAACCAAGGAGTACGAAAATAAAAAGGGAATACAAAAATAGAAGATAAATGGATGCAGTTATTATTTAGCAAAGTCAGTACATAATATTCATAAAAACAAAACAAAAGAATAGTAAAAAAGTGTTAATAAAGTCTAAATGCAGATGTTGAAAGGAGGTTTTTTTTTACTCTCTAATCATGTTTCAAGGAGCCTGGCATTCTGTGATCCTTCAAGACCAAGAAAGTATTTTCCTTATTGGCAATAGCCTTGAAACCATTATACCAAGCGATAAAAGAGGTGATAATGCCACACCAACCACCGACTTTAGTTAAAACAACTTTACCAGTCAAGTCACCCAATGCCAAAAACAAAAACGTAAACGACAAGACAAAAAACAATGAAAAATTGGCCACAGTGGTTCGGACAGCACAAACAGCCAATAGCAGAGTAAAAATAAACCATGCAAACAAAAAGAATGAAACAGCACTGGCCAGTTGGTCTTCATTACCATCATATGCTTCTTCAATTCCAAAAGCTCCTGTATTAATAGCAGCAAAAGACAACCAGAAAGCGCCATATGAAGTAAATGCTACAGCACCAAAAGTGTTACCACAAGCAATTTCCCACATCCCAGCCAAAAGTTGGGCTGCACCACCATAAAAGAATGCTAAGCCCATTACGACCTGAGGAATTGTAACATGTCTAGCTTGGACATTGACTAAACTCAAAACAAAGGTTGTCAATGCGAAACCACATAATCCGATTGGGGCTGGGTTACCTAGTTGTCGCGGAGCAGGTTGTAGATTGTACATTGGAGGCTGTTGCATTTCTGGTTTTAAAACTCCTCGCATGGCTTCGGCCAAATCGTGTTTGGATACTATTGCATCACCAATCATAATAGTTTCATCATCTGTGCCAGGGGACCGAATCTTCTTTTCTTCAATAGAAGTGTTTGGTTTGTTGTATCCGTTGTTCAAATCTGGAGCAATCATATCTCCGCCAATGATCATTTCTTCGTCTCTCATTGAGTTATTCGACATTATAAAATAGAAAAAAAAAAAAGTAGAGTTCTGTTAGTAAGAGTTGGTATTAATTAGATAGTAATAAATATTGAACGAAGAAGGAGAGAAAGAAATTTGATACTTTTTGGAGGACTCGTGAAGGTTTATATAAGAATAATCATGCAAAATGTTGAAGACCTGTATGAGGGGTTTCTTGCAAGTAAAAAAAAAAAAAAAAAAATTTAGAAAAAAACCTCGAGGAGGGGAAGTATACAGCTAAGACAAAAAAAAAATTAATAATAAAGTAAAGTAAAGAAGAGGAAAAAGAAACCATGAAGTTTAAAAAGAAAGAATTGAGATCTTCAAGCTGCAATTGATCTGTGTAAACTCTATTTATCGTGAGCAGATTTAGTATTTTAGGTCATCTCCGGTTAGATAGGAGTTTCTGGTGGGACCCTCTGATAAAGCTCCACTTGAAAAATCAGTTTGACATGGTTTGAGGAACGGGCTACTCTGGCCTCTGGCCTCTAATGATATCTGACTCCGAATGGGGCCTCTCTTTATATGAATAATTGGAGCCTAAAGTAGCAACTTGCTGCCGTTTCCCTATAAACTTACGTTGGATACTTTTCCCACATGGGATTGAGCTTTAAAAATATCAGAATATCTAGATCGAAAAAGGGCTTTAGTAAAGAACCAAAAAAAAAAAAAATTTATACGGCGAATTTTTTTTTTTTTCTTTTCCTATAATTTTTTATTTTTTTTTTTGCTTACAATAAATCGATCAACGCGGAGTTTCAAACATTTTTGGGCTTTAAATTTAGGAAAAAAGGATTAAAGGATTAAAGGAATTTTATCTTAAGGAAAAGTAATTGTTTGATTACAATTATTAATCGTTATTAGGATGGATCATTTTTTATTTATTATTATTATTTTTATAGGTTACTAGTAGTACAAAGGGGGCATTTACCAAACGATTAGCATATGGTCTCTTTTACTAAATCCCATCAGATGTTTGCTGTATATATAAGTTGTCACTCTTAAAACCTGTTTATCTAGGATTGTAGAAAAGGCCGTTAGTTACCGTGTAGGACGAAAATTGATCGCTTTTAATATTAAAAATTTTCATTTCTATTTTTTGCAAATGTTCTCAGGAACTTGTAAGTTAAGGGTTTAATTAGCGGACCTTACGTATTCGTATAATTATTCATAAAGCTGATAGAACCACATTATAATCTTATTCGGTTATATATCATATATTGTTTCCAGTTTCCTAACAATATTGCTACCAAAAAATCAGTGTCAAGATTTTGATACGGTCTAATTTTTTTTTTTTAATTAGCTCGTTTGCTTGTGCCTGGAAAAAATAAATAAATAAAATTTACTTTAATATATTCCTGATTATAAAATGCTTTAGGGCTTTTATTTTCGAGCAGCAGACTTGATAGCTGCTTACCCATTAAAATATTGATTATGTTTCCTTTGGCATAATCCCTTATTCTTCATCTTATTGAAATTTCGATGAGGTTGAAAAGAAATATGGATGCCCAACTGTGGGGAAGCGCATCTCCGGATCAAAGGAAAGTTTTACAAATTGTTTTTTTTTTTTTTTTTCTTCAGTGGCGTATTGTGTCCACTACTTC
>JAJLUN010000058.1:32526-53498 GCA_030564365.1 Blastobotrys arbuscula | reverse complement strand
ATTCTTATTCTTTTCATCTCAAATCTTAGACTCGTTTGTTCATAGCTTTGTCGATCGTTGCGCATTTTTCTCTGAAAGTGCCACCTGTCTGTATAATTAGTAAATGATCTTGATCATGATAATGTACCAATTATTAAAATGATTTGATAAAGCCACCCTGGAAAATTCGATAAACTACACACTGTTATCAAGTTACGTGATAAGTTTTTAAATTCTGGGATTGATCTTATTCCAAATCCGTGTCGGATGGTCTAACAAATTGATTAAATCATGATGATGTTGGCCGTTATGTAGTTATATCTAAGTTATATATCGACCAACCACCTATTAAACAATCAGAATATTCGCTATTTTAGTGCACAATTCGGTCTTCATTATTTTTATATTTTTGTTATAAACGTCCCATGATTAATGAAAAAATTTACTTTTTTGGATCATCGACTACTGTTATACCCTATGGTTATATTAGCTATAGTATCATTAGTAGTAGGTTAGATCTACCTATCTATCGCATTTTCAAAAACATTGTAAAAAAAAAAAAGTTCGGAGAACGATATATTATTCAAGTGTGTACAGCCTTTAGTTACATCTCCATTTGTCCA
The DNA here is from genome assembly GCA_030564365.1 of Blastobotrys arbuscula. Taxonomy (NCBI): domain Eukaryota; kingdom Fungi; phylum Ascomycota; class Dipodascomycetes; order Dipodascales; family Trichomonascaceae; genus Blastobotrys; species Blastobotrys arbuscula. The sequence continues at coordinate 52,896 of JAJLUN010000058.1, read as the reverse complement.
TACCCTAATTAATTAATTCCAACTATCTTCCCCTCACTTCCTGAATTAGCACACCGCACTTTTCAACCTTGTCCTTTCATTTTTATACTTGCGATTGTTGGCACGGATGAGTGGGAGCAGCAAGGTTATGGCCTGAGGTAAACTCGTTGGGTATCTAGCCTATCTAGCCCCTCATTGTCTCGTGAAAACTCTAATATCTTCAAAAACATGGAAGTATTACAATTTTCAGCTGCAGTGTATTGGATTTGTAAAACAATGAATTGAGGTACTATACTAAATATGGAGTAAATCGGTACGGTCATTTTCTTTTTTTTTAACCGTAGGTGGTATAAATTTATAAGCTTATTTTTGAACCTTTTCAAACTCCATCAATTGGCTTAAGATAAGTTTACAGTATATCCTGCTCAAAGCCCTATAATCGATCATCATGGTGATTTGGCTCCCTAACCTAGCATGATGAGCATAAAATAAGAAAATAAAATTGATGTAAATATTTATATCACTGCAGTTTTGAAGATCATTTATTTCCTTTTGCAAAAAAAAAAAAGAAAACCAATACACCTTAGCCAAGCTATCTTTAACACATCCAAAGATAAAAGGTTAGTATATGCAGTTCTAGCTAAGATTAGCAGCTTTCCAAGTTGATGAAAAAAAAAAAAAAATACTCAATTCGATATCTAGAGCTATTATAATTTGAATTGACTATGAGATGAAAATTAAGGCTATGTTCACAATGGAGATAAAGTAAGCGTTTACACGTATACTGTAGTTGATCATTGTCCTGACAACGCAAAAATATTTTGGACTACCGGAGAAACTTGAGATTCAGCACCGCAGCTTGAGTCATAAGAGTTTAAACTTTATATCTTATGACGAAAATCCTATACTTGAACGCTAGGAACACCATTGGATTACAATTGCCCATAGTACACGCAGTTTAGTATTACCGCTTAGATAAATATCTTTAAATTATTGCTCTTTTTTTTTCTTAAAAAAAAAAATATGAATTAAGCAGTGCCGCAAGAACAGTTTGATCTTAAGCTTAAGTACCTATTATAAATTTGCACTCTCAACAGAAGTACATCTATAAACCCCTAATGCGCTGTCTGGCATACTCGATAAGGCATAATAAGAAATAAACCCTCATGATGATGATGATGATGATAATGGTCGATGCTTTTGTTTCCGATCTCCACTTTCTCCGCTTTTTTTTGATTATTTATCCATCCTTAACTTCCGACAAGTTACTAAAGTTTCCCCGGTCCGTTGCCCGAAAATAGTTTATCCGAGGTAGAACTGTATACAAGCATTGCAGCATTGCATACATGATTCTTAATTGTTTCTAGGCACTCTAACTCTAATTACAGCCTATAACCTAACGGCTTTGGAAATAATAATAATTTTTTTTTTTTTTGGGGCGTATATCTATTTCCAAATGGATCAATTGTCAAAGGAAATTTAAAGCAGCAGCTGGTAATACAAGATGAGGGGTCTGTTATTTTTATCGACACTAAGTAACCTTAAATGTTTTATTTTATTTTTATGAATGATTGATGGAGATGTGAGTTGTTGTTTGATCAGTCATTTGGGGGGGGGATAAACTTACTATACATCGGCGAAATATCGGATGGATGGAGTGGTCATTTTCACTACTTGCAATGTATACTGTCCACTTATGCCTGTTCCCCCTCTCCCCCGGTGTTTGCAAGAACCAATTGAAATTGGACTAATTACTCTAAATAAAAATTAAAAAAAAAAAAAAAAACACTCCACAATCAATCATATCGGAGCAGTGGATCCCTGAGAATTTCGAACGAAACCCCCGTTTCCAAACTTGGTTGTTGATTGAAATTCTCAATTATCCCCCTATAGGTCCAGATCATATTCGAGACTTTTCGTCTCCTAGCACTTAAGAGTTAGAGTCTAATTGAGTAATCATCCTTTAATTAGTTTTTAATTAAGTAATATTATGAATGCATCGGAAAAAACTTCCCCACAAACTTTTATTACCTAATTACGTATCAGATAAAGCTGCGAGCTTATAACCCACTGCTTTAGTTCAGCATCAAAGTTTAGGTTAACTTCCATAATCGGAATCAATACCAAAAATATGACAGCTTTTAAAAAACTTAAAATAGTAATACACGTTAAACGGCATCATCTCAAAAAGGTTCCGTTGACCCGAGATGTTTGCCCACTTACAGTATAAAAAAAATTCTTGGCTCGATTGGATAACAGGGACACATCTACGATCTAGTTTTTAATCAAACACTACTAAAACGCAACACAGCACACAGCCTATCAACACTTGTGTGTAACTCATCACAGGTTGTCAACACTTGCCAAAGCCGTATTACATATCAGCCGCATTTTTTCAAACCATTTTTTTCTACTATTGGAAAACACTCCAAAAAAGTTCTTGTAACAAGTCCACCTGTTGAATGAAACAAAGTCAAACAACTATAGATTGTAACTAATCACCTTTTATTGGATTGAAAGAAAAGCAAAATTTCATCAATAAATAAATAGGTATTAGAAAATCATAATATTCAAAGTTTTTTAATAATCATACATCATAAACGAATCGTTTATTCGTCCTTGGATTCAATGACTTGGGTTTCCATACCCTTTGGATTGGCAACGTTGACAGCTTGAACATAAGAAAACAATTTTTCCTTAGCACCTTCTTCATCGTTTCGTTTTCGAGTAATTCTGACTCGGATTCGAGTTGGAACACCTTTGATACCTCGTTTCCAAATTTCCTTGTTCAACATTGGGTCGACTCGGACGTCCTTGGTGCCCATTTGTTGGGTAGCGAATTGCTTGACGGACTTAACAGCTTTTGGAGCTCGTTTCTTGAATTGAGTGCCAAAGACTCGCTTGTGTAAGTGAATGGTATATTCTCGAGTAACGACGCTGTTGGTGGACATTGTTGGTATTAATTGACGACGAGGTGATGAGAGAAACAGAACAAAAAAAAAAAAAAAAAGAGGAAGTAAAAGAAGAACGTGAAAAAAAAAAAAAAATTTTTTTAGACGGTCTGACGGTTATTGAAATTTGTTGTGAGTGGGTGGCCGCGCGAGAGAAAAATTAGGGCTGAATTACCGCTTTAGGTTCATACATGGTAAGGTTTCTTAAGAAGAAGCTGTAAGTATCGGCACTCCGAAGTTTTTGACTTCTTCGAGATTGATTGCAAACTGCATCAGGGTGTACAGGTTTCCAAAAACAAATTTGTCTTAGCGAGATCTAGATCAACGCGTAAAGTCACCAATTAATATATATACACCAGATCCATTACATTCATTCCTCGATTTCGCAGCAATGAATAAATAGTTCAAAGATCTCTTCGGAAACTCTGGTCAGCGCCATTCGTAAAATTCATGATCGTGATGCTCTTCGAAATTTAATGAACCCATCTAAATATATTCTCTCACTCTTAACGATTGGAACATTTTTCTTTTTTAGAAATAATAATTTGCTGTAGACTGAAAAATGGACATATGGAATTAAAAGAATTCACACGTCAAGTTTGGTATTTTGAATATAAATATATGTATAGTTTGACTGATAATTTTCAGCGTGACCTTATAATTTTTTATATATTAATCCAAATCATGATTACCACCGTGTCTGAGATAAAGTTACATAAAAGAGAAATTTAAACTATTCGCGTAGGTTTCGAAGATAGTCACACCAACTCCAACATATTAGTATATGCGAGTTAACCAACCGCCATAATTAAAATATGCATAACATGACAATTGTACGCTACCGTCAGTGATTAGTGATTCATGACCTGCTAACTCAAAAAAAAAAAATGCCCGAAACGCACATTAACAACTATGTATAACGACAATGTGCATTTCCACAAATTTTCAATCAAGGTTTAAGCAGTTCGGTTATAGGTGCCTCAACTTCTTGTAAAACGATACGTCAACACGCGATCAGATACAGCCTTCAGCTAATCAAGCGGTGCTAGATATTACCTGTTGCCACACCGACCACCAATGCGGCATAATAATACTAGCACTAATTACGGACTAGTCAGCGGTGGCCGACCACCCCCGGTTTCATATTATAGCGATACTTAATAACTCTTAAAGCCCGTAAACGCACGGTACAAGACTATCGTCCCAATTCGGTAGTAAGTAAACAAAACATGCAAAAACCAAAAAAAAAAAACAAGAAAAAAAAATAATCGCAACAATAGGTTAATTAGCGTGCCTTATCGAGGCGTAGGCACCACACATCTGGATTAGGCCAGCCACCTTATTATTTTAAATAAACAAACCATTTTTTCGCACATAATTTTTTTCTTTTCTTTCTCTCCTTCCCCATTTTTTCCTTTCTTCTTCACATTGCCTTTTTATTATTAACCTTTTTTTTTTTTTTTTTGTTTCTTTTAAAAAAAACTTAATTAACAAAATGGATAATGAAGTAGCATTTGCAAATAACTTTTGGGGGAAAGAAGACACGGGGGTCAACAATTTACTGCAAAAAATGCATGACAGTAAACAATGTTTGGAAGAGATTCACAATTTTTATAAAGAAAGAATAGCTATTGAAGAAGAATACGCGAGACGAATGCTGGCATTGTCACGTAAGGGGTTAGGATCAACTGAAAGCGGGACTCTAAAACAAGCATTGGATGTTATTAGAACTAATACAGAAACAATGGGTAAGTCCCATGCTGCCTCAGCACAACAGGTTAAAACACAGCTGGCCCAACCTTTGGATTCGTTTTCAGCATCGATAAGATCGAGAAGAAAACAAGAACAGGCTACCATTGAAAAGCTGACAAAGGCTAAACAACAGCAAAATCAAATTGTTGAAAAGTCACGATCGAAGTTTGAAAACGACTGTAATAAGATTAATGGTTATTATGCACAACAAAATATGTTGATGGGGAAAGAATTAGAAAAAAATAATCAAAAATTGGATAAAGTTCATCAAACTGTAGATTTTACTAAAAGAGAGTATCAAAATGCATTGAGAGTGTTGGCAGACACGATTGATAGATGGAATAAAGAATGGAAAGACAGCTGTGATAAGTTTCAAGATTTGGAAGAAGAAAGAATCAACTTTTTGAAAAGTAATCTATGGGCATATACTAATATTGTATCAACTGTTTGTGTTAGTGATGACGAAGGGTGCGAAAACGTTCGAGTTGCTTTGGAAAAGTGTGATGTTATTAAAGATTTAGCAACTTTTGTGAGAGAACGAGGCACTGGTAATCAGATTCAAGATCCTCCAGAATTTGTTAATTTCATGCAAGGGTATAGTAGAGATAGTGCGCAGGTTGGTCACAAGGTTGCCAACTTTAATCGGGCTAGTGAACCACCTGAAGAGCATGACGATATGGAACAACAACACCAACAAGAAGAAATTGTACCAGAACCAGTCGAGAGTCATGATGAGGATTATAATAGCATTCCGGTATTGGCACATCCAGTTGATAATACCTCAACTGCACAAAGTTCACCGGTTCAAGGGGCTATTTCTCCAAACAGCTCAGTGTATTCTACTTCAATCAGTTCTGTTGACGATGAATATGAACATACTTTTACCAAACCGCCATCAACTGCCGCTCCTGGTGCTGCACCACCTTCCCCAAACAAAACACGAACATGGTCGTCTCCATTTAGAAGAAACCGGTCCAAAAAGGAAAAACCAAGTAGTAACAAGAATTTTAGTCCTGGTAGTGTGTTGAGTATGGGCGAAAATATGTTTGATTTGGGGGTCAGTACATCAAACTCGCGAAGTCCATTTGATAGACGAACCCACTCCCCAACCAAAAGTTTTTCACGAGATGACCCGCTGGTTATGGCATTGGAACGGTTAAAGACTGATGATAGCAGTGCACCTGTCTCACCAACTAAAAAGAGTTTACAACCACCCCAACCAGCATTTACTGCCACAGAGATGGAATCAACTTCACAAAAATATTCTTCTCAGACACAAGAAATGTTTGAAATGCAACGACCAAAATCACAAGTAGATTTGCGAATGAATGGTGGTGGTGGCGGTGGTGGTTATGACCAACAAACACTTAAAGCACGACCAAAATCGTTTTATTATGAACAACCCGTTCAAGATGAGCCACGGGAAACTTTTAGACATCACCATCGATCCAAATCTGCATCTCCAATCAAACAACATTACGATCATCCTGTTTATCAACCAGTAAGTGCTCGACCTTCTAATGAGTTTAGAAGAAGTGTTTCACCAGCTCCAAACGATACTTATCGACGAAGTGCTTCTCCACAACCGCCTCAAGAACCATATCGTCGAAGTGTTTCCCCTGCTCCTTCACAAGTTCAAGAGTATCGAAGATCTGCTTCCCCTGCTCCTTCACAAGTTCAGGAATATCGAAGATCTGCTTCCCCTGCTCCTTCACAACATCATCAAGGGTACCCCACACGAGCCCCTTCACCTAATTATGAACAACCACCGCCACAACAACAAACACGACCAAGATCAATGTCACCAAACCCTTATGCACAACAACAATACCAACGATCTGCATCTCCACAGCCATCTAACCCATACCAACGATCTGCATCACCGGCTCCTTCTCACGCCTCAAGACGAAGTGCCCGGCCAAGCAAACGGAATCTACCTACACATACGACAGATGGTCAACAGGTTGTGCGATACAGCCGAGCAGCTTACGATTATAGACAGGCCATTCCTGAAGAGGTTACTTTCAGAAAAGGCGATGTATTGCTGGTATCGCTATGTCAGTCTGATGGGTGGTGGTTTACAGAAGTGTTGTCCAGTGGCCGACAAGGGTTGGCGCCTTCAAATTTTTTGATTGATCTTTAGATATTGTTTTTTTGGATTTTGTATTTTCTTTAATTTTTTCGGTATATAGTTACTAATTTTATTTATATTTTTTTTTTTTTTTTTCAAGATATATATATATTTATAAATCGCCGTATTCTCGTAACAATGATTGTGATTGTTCGGATAGTTGGGTTAAGGAGGGTAATAAAGGGTTTGTTTGTGATAACCACTGGCTGGTTTCTGGAGTATGAGGAGATGCAGAATTGGCGGGACTGCTGCCGGTTGTAGCATGGATTTTATTTAGTTTTTCTTTGAGCAGGTTTTTTTGGTTTGTTGGTACTGATGGTTGGGTTTGTAAAAAATTGGCAATCCAAAGATAATCATCGATACATGTGTTGGCGGGCATGATGGTAATAACGTCTGCAATTGCAATACTTAATTCAAATAGCTTTCGCAGGATCGATGAACCGTGGACTTCTATAGAAGTTTGAGAAACTTTGGAAAATAGTGCGCGTAACTGTTGGGCGATTTCCACCGGGAATAATAACGACATGCATCCTTTCTCGTGATGGTTTAGCCAATACCTTGAAATGGCCATCTGCCAAATCAACATTCGTAGCCATTGTTGTGTGACTATTAGATCCGCCTGTTGCATTTCTGACAAATTTTTAAATTCTGAAATATCAGTAAGTTGCTGTTGTTTCCCCTCGATCCATGCTTGGGTGATGCTGTCAGTATCCCCTAAATACGCCTTGATAAAATCGCCATCGACCAAGCGGAATAATTTGATAATTTGCAAAAACCCTTCATGAATGTTTAACGGGGTGATATTATCAACCTCTGGAAGTTCAATAGGCGATAACAATACAGGACGATGGAAATGAATCGCCAAAAATCGTTCATGAATATACAGCATCCAGTACATTCGTCGTCGTCTTGAAGTCTCTACAGAGTCGTCTATAATTGGCTCATAAATTTTCAGAATAGTTGCTAGCGATATTGCTTCACGTAGATAAAAGTACGCTAGTTCTATTTCGTTGGATGAGACCAAACAACTTGATATCGACACCGCCGTAAGAACCGCATACAAATCAAGTTTATATTTATTAATATTATTTTTGCCGCTTGGTTTGAGCACACCGCGTTTGTCTAGTGCCATTTCCGTCAACTTTAACGCGTCTTGATGACTATCTTTATCATGGCGTGTGTGACCCACTGTGACTGAAAATAACGAATATACCAGTGCACTGGGTTCTTCTCTATTGTTCTCCAAATCATCCAAAATTTGATTCAACTCTTGCGGCGTTACGATGGGGAAAACTGGATAAATGAACTGGCTATACGCATCCAAGAAAGATCTAAAGTATTGAATACCGTACAATTTAACACTAGTTTTGTATTGGGTGATGATTCCACCTCGTTTTGTTCGACGTTTAGGAGGTCGTTTGGTTGTTAGATATTCACAGAATAGTGACTGTGACTGGCACTTGTCGCACGGTTGCTCGCCGTTACATTTAATCTTACGGCTTTTGCATGCCGTACAAGCACAATGTTTCATTATACCATATCCTTTCTAAAATTGTATATGAATAATTTTTTATCAGTTGGTAAGGATAAATCTGGTGTTAGTTATAATATAATAATTTTAAATGTGGAAAAAAAAAAAAAAAAAAAAAAAAGTTATTTTTGTTTGCCCCACCGTACTTTTGCTCCAGCGTTATTGATAAGAATTCACGCTTATTATCTTAATCTACAAAATTTTATTATACTCTTCAATAGTACTATCTAACCGATTGATCCAAATTTTCCGATCTTTCAACTGCGTGTTAGTTACAGTACATTTTACTATCCAGAAAGTTAGACTGATAATAGTAAACAATTTATCAGCAACAGGATTAACGTTAGTAGCTTCATCATATAATTTTTGATCCAGTTCTTTCACTCTTTGAAAAAACTGTTGTTTAAATTCAGCATTACGATCTTGGATTTTTAAATTTGTGCTTGCAAAAGTGTTTCTTTTAACCCAATGGTCTATTGGCATAACGCACGCAAGCTCCCAATCAATGACCCCTGATAGTCCATTGTCGTAGAGCATGTTACCAAAATGTAAATCTTGATGGGCTAGTATCAGTCTTTTGCTGCTAACATTTTCAGGAATATTATCCAGCAATTTTTCTATGTGAATTCTAACCGGTTTTAGCATTTCGTCTGGTTGGGCGTTAATAATCATCAAATCTCGTTTCAATCTTGCAACAAAATAATCTCGAATATTATCAAATGGACCACCAACTTGCAAACTTTCATAATCAAAATCTCCAAAGATTTCATCAAACTCATACCCATTTTCTTCAATAACCGGCGCTGCTTTATACTCCTCATTGCTAATTGTCAACCCACCAACCTTGTCCATTGTGTACTGTGCCATTTGTACAAAAATTTCTGCACATTTATCAAGGACTTGGTCAAAATTAGCATTTTTGGTGTTGATTAAATTGTCCCCCGGTAAACATTCAAGAATAATATATTCATATCCTAACTCGTCACTACTTTGATTGTATGCCAAGATTTGGGGGACAGGACATTCAGAAACATAAGATCTTGTCCATTCGATACATGCAACTTCGTTTAATGTTTTGAATTTAGGTAATGCTGGCCTGGCTACTCGTAGATACCACCTTTTGTCTAATGAATCGGTGATGATGTAAACTTTGTGGTATGTAGCCCATAAATTTGGTGTTTCGATTGATTTGGGCGGAGACTCCAATTTAGCAGTTGCAAACTGCCACAGCTTTTCTTGTGGGATTTTGATGTTTTCTGTCATTTTATTAGTATTGTATTGTATATATATATATATCTCTTGTTTTTATTATTTTTTATGTTTTGGAATGTTTTCAAAGGTATTTGATCGTAGCTAAATTATCTATTCGTGTTGAGTAAACATTACCCCGCGTCTATACCCCCTAGAATAATCTTTTTATCTGAGCTGCTGACTCATTATCAGTAAACAAATTTTGGGTAAAATCCCAAGCACTTTCTCTATTTACATCACCATTTTTCTATATTGTATTCTTCTCTTCATTTCAGTGTTCTAATAAAATTAAAAATAAAACCCGGAGCGCTTCTCGCTATCTCTAATCACACTAGACGTTCTAGCAGTATTTTTATAATAAAAAGATAAAAAAAATAAAATGCCGGACGTTATTCCTACTAATACCGCCATTACAAGTCAATCAGATCGTGGCTCCGAGTCCATCCCAAATACCGCGTCAGAACAACAATCATTCACTACACGGGATCGACTTCGTACTTATCTAAAGGACGGTGATCGTCAACTACGCAACACGCCTGTAAGTTTCGGCCATTCATCTACAAATTCAAAATCTCCGCATATAGAGGCGACTAAAAACGATGATAGTAAAAGTACGGTTTCAACAGATACCAATACCAATTCTAATACCAATTTTAATACCAATACGCATTACACGTTAAACCCGGACGATGAGTCAAGCGATCATTACCCTGTTGATAGAAAACCTCGCGGCCCGTATTGCAAATACCCAAAAGTTAAACCTGAAGAATTGAAACGAAAGAAGGATAAAAAATATAAAACGGAAGACGAGCTCTGGAGGTCGGAATTGTTGTTGTCGGATGTACGTCGAGATCGAACCCAAAATTGGCTGAATAGTCAAAATGAAAGTGAACAATATCAAGATAGTCCAGATGCGATGTTTGTTAATCCCAGTGTGGATGAATTTGGTAAGGCAGACGAAGGTTCACATTTGGCTTTAAAAAGGGGGTATAGCAGTGACAACCATCCGTCTCAGTCTAATCGACCAGTCACTCAACCAGTCGAGAGGGATAATCAACCAGTTAATCATGGGTTGGGGATTAAGAATAAAAGTTCTTGTAGTAGATCTGGCCGTGATACTGCCAACAAAAATAAAAAGCAAAACGCATTTCAAAAATTGAAAAATAAGTTTAAACAGCATTCAACATAAATCGTAATAGTTATATAGTTTATAATAAATATTATTTTTTCTCTCCCGTATTCGCCACGTCCCGTGTGGCTAATTAAGTTTCAATACTCATCAATGAGTTCAAACTTTAACTTTCAACGCTAGCTTTCGTACTCAACGTTTAGAATTTGGTGAACAATCTACTCTGAAAATTCCTTTTATATTTAAACCCCTCCATCCATCTTTTTTATTTTTTTTTTATTTTGCAAAACTAACAAAAGATGAATGCCGCAAACGAAATTTTTGTTAATAGAACTTCATTCGACTCACTACCTTTGGAGCTCAAAAGAATGGTATGGAATTTCTTCAATGATTTGATCGAAGCCGATAACATACTCTCTGTAACCAATTTAAAAGCTAGAAGGTTAGTTTCGGTAAATCACGAATGGTTACGAGAATTGGGTGAAAAATATCACAAAACAATATCATTGCGTCTCAACCTTGACACTGATCATGCAAAGGTCAATACAATTACAAAGCTGTTAGAAACCAAAAATGCAGACCGGTTGAACGACATTTATTTAAAACACACGGTTGAACTGAATACGACAAAAGGGTTTGAACATATTGGTTGCACCGCGTTATTACCAAACTTGAAATTGCCAAAATTGGAAACTTTAGTATTTTGCTCATGTACGTTGCCCTTAAATTTTGAGATACCTGATCAGTTAACATTTATTGGTATTCGTGCTGGTTGCCATAAGATTTTTAATAACAATGAATTGGCTATTTGCAGATTGATAAGCTCCTCTAAGAAATTAGTTTCATTAAAATTGCATCAAAGTGTTGAGGATGGTACTGGTATCTCTGATATCTGTGAGACACTTTCAAGCCCATTGCAAAATTTAGAAGAAGTTGACATAACTGCATTCGAAAGGTGTACTCTGACTATGAAGAATTTATTGAAACTAATCTCCAACAAGACGACTTCCATTATCATATCTGGACGCATCAAATTTGTGCATGACGCAACGTTAGAAGAAAGCCTAAAACAATTTGAAAATATTGAAATACTGAATACGCAGATAAGAAAACATAACCTTGATGGCGAGGATGATATTTATTTTAAATACGACCCAAACCGATTTTAATGAAATTGTTTAAATTAATTTATATAATAAACGTTTCAAAGTTATGTTCCTACATTTTCAACGAGCATTGTTCTCTTTTATGAGGACTGACTATAAAACGAAATAGCTAAATTAAACTTTTGCCTAGACCCACCGTCACCATTATACTCTTCTTCCACATATCCATTGTAATACTCCATATCGCTTGCGAGCGTCTAAAAAGCTACTGAGAATTAACATAAACCCTTTAGAAGAACCACCGGTAAATTTCAATTCAAAGACATACTAATTAATTGCCAATAGGACTAAAGTCCAATTTTTGTCAAATGTTTCCATATAGGGTATAAACAATCTACGTGGGACAGTTGGGGAGTGTTCTCTCCACCCGTTTCACTTCAATCAACAGATAACTTTCCAAACACTAATAAAAAGTGTGGATGTGAGATGATTATAACTTATTCAAATTATGAAAACTGATTTTGCCGGTTATTATTCTTAAACCAAGAACTAGATAAAATTAATTTAGAACAGCTAAAAAGTTTTGGCGCCAATCGTTTGAATGTACTGCATCCTCATCTATATGATATATATATAGCAATATCCGTATAGCTAGGTCTTAATTTCCCAACGGGAAAATAGTATGGTAGTTCGTATATAACCGAGAATTAGATAATACAAGAGGTTTTCTTAGTGTAACAGATAAAGTTTATTAGAATAGATTTCCTTACTCAATATAGTAGAAGAGAATTGGTACAGAAATATAGAATATATATATATAGGCCTGAATATACTTTAAGCCTACCGTAGTACACATCGGACCGGCTATGGTCCGATGGGTTCGAAGGGTGCAAGCAGTGATATCGTTACAATCAGATATATAGCGTTTTCGTATGGCTTAATTAGCGACAAAACTATCGACTGGCGGCAAATGCGGCTTAACACGTTTCATGACAAGCGCCGATCAGTGTTTCGTTAACCTGTAGACATCTATAGTGCAAGTATTTAATCAAAATTATACATAAATAGGAGTGATTTTTTCCTACCTCAACAAACGCTGTACTTTTTGGGTTAATAATAACGTTGATGAATAAATGTACATTTCAAAGAATATCAATTGAAAAACTATGCACATCCAGAAAGAAAAGTGTAAGCTTCTCTTAATGGATACTCATGTATCAGCGGATTCAGCAGCCAGCTGGGTCCTGATATAGTTATCTTATCATCATATAGCTGGTCAACAAATCCGTGTAAATGAACGTAATTTCGAGCCAATAAAAAAAAAAAAAAAAAAAAAAAAAAAAAGTTTAAAAAATACCTAAAAGTTTTCCCGTCTCAACCTTGCACAATCAGTTTAATATTCAACAATCGATTTAAGGTTGAATAATAAAAATATATATATAAAAATGTTAACAACTTTGCCCCCGAATGTGAATGCATTTTCTATTCTTGATGGTGTTTACCACAAATTGGTTTTTCTTCTTCTTTTTTTTTTTTTTTTTTTTTGGAATAAAAACATCTAGCTTCGAACAATATATCTTTTCTATCTAGCTGAACAAGATGAGTAACACAAATGGAAACTGCGGTAGCTTCCCACAAAACCTCATTTGACTCACTACCTCAGGAGCTTTAAAAAAATTATATGTAAGTATTTATAGATTGAGATTTAAGTAATAAAATGGCTTCTATACAGAGAAAAGTAGTAAAATGGTTCCTATATAATCAGAACTGGAAAACATAATTCTGGTAAAACCACGAGTGGCTACAAGAATTGGGCGAAACGTGTTACAAAACGATAACCATGTGCACTTTTTCTTTAACTGATGGTACAATAGCCAGAGCAGTCAAAAAGCTATTATAAACTAATAATATGCAGACTGGTTAAACGACATCTACTTCAAACACTCGATAGAACTGGACGCGACAATGTTTGATTATTCCGGTTGCACTCCCCCTTTATTACCACATTTGAAATTTCCAAAAGCCGCGTTGTGTTAACTCTGTGCAGATTCGCGTTGTTCTAAACGTATCATATATCACAAAATCCCAATTAGTAAGCTGACGTGTATTATGATTTGACGTGGAAACAATTACAACAAGCCAATCGGCTTTAATGCTCTTTTTTGTTTGACAAAACTTTATTTCTAAGAAAATTTCAAAATTGTGGGGAAGCTGAACTATAATTAGATGAATTGTCCTTGTGTTTGTATTAAGCTTATTATTAACTAGTAAACAAACATTAAAAGTATTTTTTTTTAGGTATGTAAGCATACATACTAAATACAGAAATGGGTAAGATGTTTTACAACCAATCGCAGCCGCCAAAATAGCTAGACATGCAGTCGCTGGGTGCATGCCCAGCAACTACAACCTGGAAATTTACACGCCCTAGTGTTTTGTAAGTGCCATATAAATTGAAACCGCCAAAAAGAAAAATAAAGAAAAATAAACAGTAGGCAGAACGAGTTGATTATAATATAAGATCTAATCCCTGGCTTAAAATATACTTGCTCAAAAAAAATCTTCGGAATGAGTTGATCTTAGCAAAAAACAAGCCTAGTGGCCACTATTATGATATTTCTTAAAGTTTTCACACCACAATTTATAACTGGAAAATGACAAAAGGCTGAAAAAAAAAGACCACCACCGGATTTGGTACCGGCACCGGCCGGCCCAACCGTAATTACTGGGCCAAGTAAATATTCATGCGTTTTTATTGATTACGAGATCTTAATCATAAAACATCGATTATTATGAAAAAATAAATAAATTGCGAAACTTCTTCCAAACTCTCCGTCCTGCACATGTATAATCAATTGACAATGGTTCCTAGGAAGAATATTATATGCTAAACAGCAAATGTTGTACCAATGTTAAAATAGCAAACGTTGATATGTTAAATAGCAAATATTGACATAATAATCGAGGCAGGGTTAACACCCACTCGACTCGGTAGCTTACTATTTTATAAATACTATATGTATACTAATACTGGTAAAAATTCTAATTAATTGTACATCCGGATGTTATAGAATACGTGTTCTTTCAGATGTAGACATTTCAAGTGAAATGTGACAGTTAATTAACTAACAAGCTAAGGCTTTGGTAGGGGGTGGGCCGGGGTGGGCAACCACCCCCCAAGCTGATAATTGTACGGATATTACGGGAGGATTACCAAACTGATCATGTTAGTCTTCATAGTCTCCAAATGTGTTATGTAACTAAGGCTAAGAAAACTTGATCCCCAATTAAGTGCCTGAATATATTGCCAAGGTCACCACTGGCCTCTAACTCAAGTTGTACAATAAATCACGATAATTGAAAAAAAAAAAAAAAATAGGGAAGGACCATGAATCACAATGTACCGCGCGTGTGCAGCAATTAATTGTACTGAGAAAAAAAGGGAACATTCTCTATTGTGTTTCGAAACGTTCCACGCCTTTTTAATTTGTAGCAGCTTGATGAGCTGGACCAATAATCTGTAGGCCTATAGCGCTTAGCACTATAGTCGATAAATTCTCGGAATGAACAAGAGCCCTTTTGCTTTTGACTAGTTAGCAATACAGTAATTAGTCTATTTACGTTTTCCGCTCCCCGCAATCCAAAATAATATAAATAGTTTGCAATTTCCCATATATTTCAATCTCTTTTGAATCCTGAAAAGTCAATTGAACATATATTTTTACATTATCATGTAAGTATTAAAACTAAATCGGCGAATGAAAAAAAAAAAAAATAAAAAAAAAAAGGGCAAAAGTGTTGCAAAGCCACATATTTCAATTCTTTGTTTCAACTCGAGCTGAAGGGATTGGTTATAAACGGGTATCAATCACCCATTAACCTCCAATACAGTCAATCATTTATGAAAACCTTAACAGGGTCCATTTATGACAAAAAAAAAAAAAAAAAAAAAAAATCAGTGCATAACCTGATTGACTTGGGATGACGCAAGTTTTTTTCAACGAGTCAGGCAATTAATTTAGACAGTGTGGTGTTTGGAATAAATTTAGAGATAAGACGTGTCTAATATTTTTTCAAGGTGGTGCGGCCCTCTGCAAACAAAGTATTCAACAATTGGGTTTTCCCTTGTCTAGTCGGCTGATTTTTTTCTTCTTACTGCTTCTTTCTTTTCACCATTGCTTTTTCCACCGTTTATTATTATTATTATTTTTGTTCAAAATAAATAACAGGCAAATGCATTGGTGTTTTAAGAAAATAGTATAAAATACAACGCTCTTGCTCGTTTTTCCTTTCTCTTTTTTTTTTTTTTTTTTTCTCTCTTATTTTACAGTTACTAACTAACTTCTAGAACTTTACTATTATAAAAAAAAAATGCCTTGTACCGACGTTCTAAAACGAAAGAGTGGTGTCATTGTTGGTGATGACGTCCGAGCTTTATTCGATTATGCTCAAGAACATAAATTCGCCATTCCAGCTATTAATGTTACTTCATCTTGTACTGTAATTGCATCATTGGAAGCTGCTCGAGATAACAAATCTCCAATTATTTTGCAAACTTCTCATGGTGGTGCTGCTATGTTTGCTGGTAAAGGTATTGACAACAAGAACAACAAGGGTTCAATTGAAGGTGCTGTTGCCGCTGGTCACTTCATCCGAGCCATTGCTCCAGCTTATGGTGTCCCAGTTGTTTTGCACTCTGATCACTGTGCCAAGAAGATTTTGGGCTGGTTAGATGGAATGTTGGACGCTGATGAAGCTTACTACAAGGAACATGGTGAACCATTGTACTCTTCCCACATGATTGATTTGTCTGAAGAATCCCATGATGATAACATTGCATCCACTGCTAAATACTTCAAACGAGCTGCCAAGATGAACCAATGGTTGGAAATGGAAATTGGTATCACTGGTGGTGAAGAAGACGGTGTTGATAACAGTCATCTTGACGAATCCAAGTTGGTCACCCAACCAAGTGACGTTTTCCGAGTTTACGAAACTTTGTCTGCTATTTCACCAAACTTTTCTATTGCTGCTGCCTTTGGTAACGTCCATGGTATGTATGCTGCTCCAATTAAATTGAAGCCAGAATTGTTGGGCGACCACCAAAAATACGCCAGAGAACACAGTTCTTCCAAGAAGCAATTGCCATTGTACTTGGTTTTCCACGGTGGTTCTGGTTCCTCTGATTCTGAATATGACATTGCTATTTCACATGGTGTTGTTAAGGTTAACTACGACACTGGTGCCCAATACGCATTCTTGACTGGTGTCCGAGACTACGTCTTGAACAAGAAGGATTACTTGATGCATCCAACTGGTAACCCAGAGGGTCCAGATAAGCCAAACAAGAAGTTCTTTGATCCACGTGTTTGGTTGCGAGAAGGTGAAAAGACCATGAAGGATGACATTACTCGAATTTTGGGTGTTTTCAAGACCAAGAATCAATTGTAAGATTATTTATAATTATTATTTAAGTATGTATATTTTGAAATAAAAATTTATTCATTATAAAAAAAGATTTAAAAATTGTTCTAGAAGGGGGTTTTGATGGAAACATTTTGTTTAGTTTCGGGTTTATGACGATATTGTACGTATTATCATATATAGCAATTAGTTAACTAGTCGGGAGTTTTTGGAATCGGTATCGGTATCGGTATCGGTATCGGTATCGGAGATCCTACAAACCTGTTAATTATATATGGTGTGCGTCAATTTGTGGGCAATGCGGTTTTTTTAAATAGCGCACTGAGAATGAAGATAAATATAAATTTTATTTCATGACGCGGGTAATAATAATATTTTTTTTTTTTTTTAACTCTGCGTTGGGTCTAAGATTGCTTCTTCTTGTTCTTGTTCCTAACTAATGTAAATAAATATCCCAACCTTGCCACTTTCTTTATTTATATTATAAAATTCACTTTGTTAAAAATTTAAGAAACCACCACAACTAACCATAAAATAAAACAGGTTTTAATAAAAAAAGAAAAATGACTTTATATTATACATTAGTGTTTGTTATTCTAATTGTTGAAATGTTCTCATTTCTGTTTTTGGTGACCCCATTACCAAAAGCATTGAGACGAAAAGTGTTGTCAATTCTACACACGTCGGCGTTGTTAGCACGAGTAACATATACATTGAGGTTTACATTTGTCTTTATTCTAATTTTGTTCATTGATTCAGTTAATCGAGTGTATCGTGTACAAATTGAAGCAGCCAACATGTTGGAAAGCTCCCATAGCCATCAATACATCGCCAGTGATCGAAGTGAAGTACAAGCACGAAAGTTCTATGCCCAACGAAACATGTACTTGTGTGGATTTACTTTATTCTTGTCATTGATTTTGAACCGAACTTATGTTTTGGTTGTTGATTTGATGAACATGGAAGATCGATTGGGCGATAAGGTCCCACTTACTGATCAATCTAATGGTAGTGACAAGGCTGAAATTGATCGATTGGAAAAATTGCTCAAACAAAAAGATGCGGATCTGGAAACTATGCGGAAACAAGCCAGTGCTTTGTCAAGAGAATATATGGAAGTTACTGATAAGGTTAATGGAGATGAGGAAAATGATAAAAAAAATGATTAAAAAAAAATATATATATATATATATATATATATTCTAAAATAATTAGTATGCATTACTTCTATGTTTTGGTGTAAATTCAAAGTTTTCAGAAACAGGTCCCAAGAACATTTCTGTAATTTTGATCCAATCTTTGTAGTCAGATGAAGCTAGCAACGTTTCCAATTCATTTCGTCCTTGGAATGGTTTTGGACGGTCGTTGATTTTTGGTGGCAAGTGTTCTAGAATACCTTCTGGGATGTATCGATGAGTGAAACTTAACCATTCACACATGAATCGTCTTGTTAAATTAACCCCGTAATCATCAGACCCCCAATGTTCCAACCCATTTTTGGCGAATTGTTCAATATACGTTAATCGTTCACTAGCTGATTTATCCAAATATTGACGTGATTTGATTTCTTCAAAAATCCATGGTTTGATTAATGCGCCTCTTGCAACCATTACACTATCGACACCTGTTTTTTCAATCGCATCGTACCAATCAACATGTGAATATACATCACCATTACCAATGATCCATGTCTTGACATCGGAATCTTGCCGCAACTCTTTCACTTGATCTGAAATAGTTTTGATATATTCCCAATCAGCTAGTTTGGTATATCTTTGTGCTCGACTTCTCCCGTGTAGAGTAATGGCAGCAGGTTGCACTTCTTTCATCAATCTATTGACCAAGGTTCCGGCAGTTGGGTGTTTATCTCTTGTACCGGTTCGGATTTTGACACTAACTGGTATATCATTAGATACATATTGCATTGCTTGTAAAATTCGAATCATTCGCGCTGGGTTATCCATCAACGCGCTACCGGCTCCTTGTCGATACAACAAATCGATTGGACATCCACAGTTTAAATTGATTTCATCAACTTGAGTACATTCTTGTACCAAAGCTTCAGTAGCCTTTGCAACTTGCCATGGTTTACTTGCTGCAACTTGTATACCAAACCCACCGGATTCAGACACATGACTTCTTGGTAACGCCCATTCGGATTTTTGCCCTTGAATCACTGGTAATGACAATGCCATCTCACTGTATGTGTGGTCAGCTCCCAAACCCTTCATTAACCGTCGATATGGTAAATTACCTACAGTAGTTAATGGAGATAGAATCATTTTTCTATCCAAATCTAATTTTTTCTTTTCACTTGGTTTCAATGGTGGTTCGATATATTCCGCATTATTATTTTTTTTCTCTTCTAATAAATCAATTAATTTGGTGGATAATGGCATTTCATATTGTTTTCGTTGCATACTCATTTGTGTATCTCGACTGATTCTGTTAACTTCACCACTTTCTTTTTTATCTCCAGTGATCACCAACCCATTTACGAAATGTGATTTCAACCATCGACACTTTAACCCGGCTGGACAATATCCAATTGCTTCAAAGACTGGGCATTTGCCTTCTAAATCCGGTTGTTTGGTGTCCAAATACTTGCTTACATCATGCTCCAGTTTACATTCAGTACCATATTGGCATTGCAATGGGTCACCAGTGTTTTTCACAAAATCACATAGTTTAATTAATTCTCTGCCTTGTTTTAAATTTCGGTCCTTATTTTGGCCTCGTTTTTTATTCTTTTTGGATTTGTTTTGGTTAGATTGTTCCACTCGATTGTTACCCTCATTTTCGTCATCAAATCGTTCATTTGGATCAACTTTAGATTCGGATCGTTGAATCAAAAATTCTTGTTTAATTGGTGCAACACCCTTGTTACGTTCATCTCTATTATTGTTATTATTACTATTACTATTTTCAGTGGTGATAGTATTATTGGTATTAGTAGTATCAGTGAGGGTATTAGTTGATTCCTCAACGTTTTGTTCCTCAACTTTTTGTTTTTTGGCCACTGGTTCTTCCATTATATATTATTATAATTATTATTATGTGTGTGAAAAAAAAAAAAAAAAAAATTTCTCAATCTTTTTTTTTTTAATAAAATTTCG
>JAJLUN010000058.1:0-25878 GCA_030564365.1 Blastobotrys arbuscula | reverse complement strand
AATGATCGATCTTTGCGATACCATAAGTTAGCGATTGTGGTTAATAAAATGATTAATCGAATCTTTTTCATTGATATCCGGATTGCACAATCGTTAATTAAAAAAAACAAAAACATTCTAATTTACATAAAGTCCTACTAAACACTTATCCAACATTTGTTCTGCATTAATCCATGAATGATAATACATAAACAACTTTGTCCCATCTTTACCGGCCGATTTCATAATCTCATCGACGCCGCCTGGATGGAAATTTATATATGGAGTAATGTTATAAACACGGCCTTGTAATACCGTCCACGCGTCGTCTATGGTATTATGTTTGGACAATTGGTCTTTGGTCACTTTGATCAATCCGGGATCGTCGATTCCCTGATAAATTTATTAGCCTATTTATTCTACTACTAGAGAAAAATGGGGGGAGGTTTAAGAGGTGTACATACTCGTAAATCCTTGCCGCTAGTTTTCAGACGCGCCCAATCGAGAGGTGAGCATCCTGGTTGAAGAACCACTTTTTTTCGTCCTCGACCTGCTCGTTGTATTGAATTTGGCATCGGGAATGAGGTATTAGGTGACGGCTCGTCTGAGTGTTTGGGCAGCCGGGGAGGTGTTCGCATCATAGGGGGTTTTAGCGAGTTGTGTAACGAACCTCGAAGATTCGTTTGTGGTGGCGGTTTGATCATATTATTGTTTTTATTATTACCATCATCATCTTTGTCCATTTTTTTTTTAATAAAAAAAATATATATATATTCTAATTTGTCTATAGTTGAATTAAATTTGTGATTAATAATTAGAAATCCGTGATGATATTAAAATGTTGGGACAATTAGTACTATAAAAAAAAAAATACTTTTTGATGTAATTCATTACCCACTTGAAATTTTCAAAAAAAAAACCAATGATTTTTTTTAAACTTATAAATCAAATTGTTTTTTTTTTTTTTTTTTTTTTAATATTATTATTTTAAATTTTTTTTTTTTGATTAATGCATTATTCTAAAAATAACATCTACAACTACATCTACACATTCACAATACTTGGTGCGACTTTATACATTTTGGCACCAACGATCTCAGAAACATTCCATCATTACAACCCGTTCGCATTATTAACAAACTCCGAAGATATGTTTATTCGGCGTAAAAAAAAAATTGGTAAACACACTGTAGGGTTGACTAATCGCGCTAATGATTGTTTTGCAAATTCAAATCTACAAGCATTAAGTTCATTACAATCATTATTCATCTATTTAAGCGAACTTGAATATTATAACCCCAACAATGTTTCATTATCAAAAAGTTTATGTACAATGATTAAAGAGTTGAACGAACCGGTACTAAGTCCAAAGAGTTTAAATCCATGGACTTTATTATCAGTGTTGGAAAAAATCTACAAATCTAGAATCTCCAGATCTCAACATGATGCTCATGAATTATTACACTTGGTTTTGGAAACATTACAAAATGAACATGAACATTTGAAAAAAAATTCAAAGGATGAGAAACTAATTCCGGATTTCCCATTTAATGGTGCTACAGTTGACCATATTACTTGTAGTAATTGTGGTTATAATCCAAAGACTAACTATTCGCCATTTTTGGCTTTATCATTAATGGTACCACAAAAACGTTCGGTTCAATTAAATGATCTGCTGCATCAGTTTTTAACTCCAGAATATATCAAAGATTATGGATGTACAAATTGTAGACTGAAATATGTGATCAATAATCCAAATGCTCCCGAAAGTTTGCGCAAAAATTGTTATAATTATCGACATCATGTTGAAGATTTACCGGAGGAATTGGAGTACCAGTTACCAAAAAATGTCACTAGTCCAATTAGTAAAGCAACCACTTTCCATCATTTACCACAAGTATTAACTATTCATTTATCAAGAAGTATATATGGTGGATATGGAGCGTCAAGAAATTCGTGTAAAGTTTCTTTGCAAGAGTTTTTGGAATTATATGAACAACCCAAAATTCAATCCAACAAAAATTCTTTTGATTTATCAATGATTGAAACTCGACAAAAGGTAAAATATCGATTGGTTGCCATGATTCGACATAAGGGAACACATCAAACTGGTCATTATGAATGTTTTAAACGGAAAAATTTAAATTTCTGGAATTCAATTCAATATTCAGATAACCCTGCATCGGTGGCGGCACTAAAATTAACTCAAGCAGTCCAAAATAATAAAGCCAAATACTCCAGTGATTCAACAACAAGCTCAAGTCCACAATCTTTAGTGAATAACCCACCAGAATTAACCAACAACACATCAAGTTCAAATACCAATTCGATGTCATCATCTTCACGGTCATATTTGAAAAAGGATCCAAAACAAGAACTTCCATATCCAATGCGCTCCTCACCTTCACCAGCTAGTTTATCAACAAGCGATGTAGTGACCACCAAAAGTTTGGACGATGGGTTGACTGATCATCTTAATAGTAGTGGCGATATCCTACCAGCTAGTCATCACGAATGGTGGAAAATTAGTGATGATAAAGCGTATGAATGTTCTACTAGAGATGTCATGAAAGAAGAAAGTGGTGCGTACTTGTTGTTTTATGAAATGTGTTAGATTGTTTTGTTTTGTTTTTCTTCTTTGCATTGTTTGTTTATTTTTTATTTTTTTTGCATTATTATTAAATATTATAAATAAATTACTTAGATTCCTCCTCTGCGACGTTTTCAGTAGTAGTAGTAGTAGTAGCAGCAGCTTCAACATCTGGTTCGGCTGATTCTTCTTTCTTTTCTGAAGTTTCAGTTTCAGCAGCAGCTGGTACTTCTTCCTTTTGTTCTTCAGTTGATTCTGCTGCTGCTGCTTCTTCCTTCTTTTCAGCAGTTGATTCTTCATTCTTTTCGGCAGTAGCTTCAGTAGTGGCTGCTGGTGCAGCGGCTTCCTCCTTCTTTTCCGCAGTTTCAGCGGCTGCTGCTGCTGCTGGTGCTGCAGCTTCCTCTTTCTTATCTTCAGTAGCTTCAGCGCCGGCTTCATCCTTCTTGTCGGCGCTTTCCTCGACGGCAACTGGAGCGTCTTCAGCAACAGTTTCTTCTTTCTTTTCTTCAGTTTTTTCTGGAACAGCTTCGGTGGTGGTTTGTTCAGCAACTTCTTCCTTATTTTCTTCTTCTAATTTCTGCTTCTTGGATTCAACAGCAGTAGCTTCTTCCTTAGCGTCTCGCTTGGAACCACTACAATTATATTAGCATCTGATATTTATTATTATTAGCATTAATGTGTCAAACATCGCCAATGTCAACAAATAATAATTACGGGAGCGAGGGAGGGAGAGAAATGGTTACCATGGACACCGTGTACCACAGCACGACATTTACCACGCTTCCCCGCCTTTAATACCCCATTGCAATACCCAACTCAATTGATACTTACGTTTGAGCTTCGTCGACAGTCATGTTGGATGGTAAAGTATAAAATACAAATAAAATAGAATCAATCAACCCCAGAAAAGGAAAACAATGAAAGGAAGAAAGAAAAAAAAAAAAAAAGATATTCGAAATAATGGTTTCTGAGGATAGCAACGTCCTTTTATATTTTTATTTTAAAAATTTTTTTTTTCTTTTCTATTTGGCAATATATTCCTTTCTCGCGATTTATTATCCAAAAAGAAAATGATAAAACCATTCCTATAGTACCATAGCTTTTGCAGTACTATTTTTTAGGCGCTCTAACGTACGCGTTCATTAAAACCCTTTTTTCAAAAACTTGCAAAAAAAAAAAAAAAAAGTTTCGGACGCGCGTGGAGGGAAATTATTACTGGCTAGCTTCTCTCTTGCGTAGAGATAAGTTTACCCGATCATTGTGATATGATCGTTATGAAACTGGATAACCAACCTCTTGAATAGCTAGGTGAAAAAAAACTTTAAAAAAAATGGACTAGTCTCAATTGTATACGCAAGGCTAGTAACCTGCAGTTAAGTTACGTAGGGGAGTTGCCGCACGCCTCGTTATTTATGATTTATAAAAAGAAAAAGAAAAAAATTGCTGATTGCATCAATCGACATCAAAGTAGCATGTTATAAGTTTGGCTTGGTTATGGTAAAATATAAAAACCCACAATGGCGATTGGACCGCAAATCACCGCATTTTCACTCAATTGTTAACCTTTATTGCACTCCCCCCAAAACACTTTACTACTTTGAAAGGCTCTTACGGCCAAAGGTTTCAGAGTCAAGAGGGTTTAAGATATGCAGAATCTATACATCATGATTGTTGAGCTCTTTTTCTTTTTTCTTTTTTTTTTTTGTCTTTTCTTTTGTTGCACATAAGATTTGGGTACAAAAACAAATCAAGACATTTATTTGTTTCTCTCCTTTAAATGGGGCAGTTCAAGACAGTCAACTCATCTTTACAGCTCAGTCACGCAAAGCACTGTACAGTTGGAACACTAAAACAGATTGTGTAAAACAGGAATACCATTTTCTAATAAAACGGTTTGACGTAAGATTAATTCATTAAGGGCACACACCTCGCGGGGGAAGAGTTAAGGCCCAACAAGTGGTTGCTGGCGCTCATTATGTGTAGACCTACACGTGTATGCCGGCGACTTTGACTATACAGCTGTGATATAAAGAAAATGTCTCGAATCAAGAAGGTGAAGACAAGAAGTTTATGGCTGATGGTGGAAATTGGTTTGCGCGGCGGGATGAGGTGTAAATTAAAACCATGGCTTATTCGTCTCGAAAGGGCTTACCATTCTACAATAATCATCCCAT
Source organism: Blastobotrys arbuscula (assembly GCA_030564365.1). Taxonomy (NCBI): domain Eukaryota; kingdom Fungi; phylum Ascomycota; class Dipodascomycetes; order Dipodascales; family Trichomonascaceae; genus Blastobotrys; species Blastobotrys arbuscula. The sequence continues at coordinate 21,135 of JAJLUN010000058.1, read as the reverse complement.
AAAATTTTTGGCTTGCCGGTAGTGTATAATCTAGAGAATTGAAACAATTTCAACCTATAGGCCGTAGCAAGTCAAATTTCAAAAAAAAAATCGGATTAAAAAGTTTATAATTTGGCAGATCGCCATTGCATTTTCCTCCTCACTTAGCACGGTATACTCCGTGTTCACTGAGTTGATGCTTATCACCGTAACTATCAGCAAGCATTTTGTTTATATATAATTGCATATAGTAAGAGTTCGTTTAAAGATCGAATTAATAGGATGGCTGGACCTCCGCAGGCTAAATATTCAAATATCATGCACCAGTGCCACATATCATTAAGAGGCTTAATTATAAGCTTAGTGACAGCCAACTTTTTAATGCTAGTGTGCGTGCGTTCGTTTTCCAGGATCACATAAATTGAGGTGGATTGGTTGTTATGGTAATCTCCAACTAGGCCTCATTTTCTAACGTATTTCCTATCTATAGTATAAGCATTGTATTATTAAAGGAGATAAACAGGTACACCGATTATAAGTACATTGTTATAAGTAAACATCTTTTTTCGATTTAACTACAACTGTTGACTAAAATGTTATTAAAAAAAAGTTTGAAGGCCCTTTGATTCAATGTTTTGAAGCTTAATATAACAAAAAAGTCAAAATTTTGCTAACGAATGTGGAGTATATTCTTACATCGTTATTTGTTTGAAGCGGTGAGTCAGACTATTGGTTAAATTGTGCCATATTCAAACATATGGACCATAAGTCTTTATGCTGTGCTACTCGAGTAGAGTAGAGTACGTAAAATAAGTTGTATCCCCTTCAAACGCTTAAAAAAATAAAAGCGGGGTTTGAAAAAATAAATTAAAAATAAATATATCTGTCTACCTCAGCGTTTCACCCCAGTTCTTCCCGCTACAAGTACTTGAATTAAAATATTTTTTTTTTTTTTTTGGTCTTTGGGGGATTCTAAATGTCGACATTTTTCTTCTGTAAATTATCTCCCTCCCAACTGTAATATGTGAATCTAGCAGGTTCCGACCGCCGATTTATATCAGTATTTGAACAAGCCATACTAATTGGGGTAATGACTACCAAATTAGAACTAGCTTATAACTAGTGATTATCAAACATGCTAGTATGATATTAGTTTGGTAACCTAGTGTGTGTTTTTTTTTTACATCTCTAGTAATGACATAGGGTCGGGTTAAGTATATTAAATTAGCTCAAGCCACTGAATTACGTATATGTGAACCTATATATATATATAAACTGTTAAAAATATCTCCATGATTCATGTAAGGTCTTTCGGCAGATTATATGGTTTTAAGGTATATTAATTTTGATCTATATAACATTTTACATAAATAAATAAAAAGAATAAACAAGCAATTACCATACTTTTTTTTTTTTTTTTTGTGCTCAATTGGTATAGCGATAATGTAATGCTAGTTTGAGAGTTTTTGTAAAAGAAGCCAAATCTTGCCGATAAAGTAAGCATAATATCTAATACACCCGCTGGCCGTGAGACATACATTATCGAATATGCGGCTGTTGCCCACTATAACGTATCAAGAGGGGGGCCCCATTTTCAGCCCTCGCTATATACTCAACTCCCCTCCCCAGATTTAATTATAATCAACTATTAAACCCTAGGAATGCAAGATTCTGTTTAAAACCAGGTTTGAAATATTCTAATCACACGCTATAATCCATTCTTAATGCTTGAATACCACCTACCACATAAATATTGGAACTAAAAACCACAAAACTAGATAAATATTTCAATAGTATAACATTATTAATGTAATTTGTTTTTTATTTTTTATAACACAACTACTATAAAAACTCAACCCAACCCTTCTCCTCTTCTACTTCCAACTATTTTTTTTTAAATTTTTTTTTTTTTTTCCCTAAATCTAACCCAAATATACACACAATAAGTTATACTTAGTATGGCACGATCACAGGCATCACCTCCTCCTTCGCCATCAGTCGCGGACGAACGAAACACCCGTTCAGGACGAATAATAAATAACGCCAACTACCGAGTTGATAAACCAAAAAAAAAGGCCACCAAAGTTTATAAAAAAACTGGATACCAGTTATTCAGCATAGAAGAACGGAAAAAAGTCACATCAACTTTTGAAACTACCAATGATTATAAAAAATCAGCAAAGTTTGGTAAAGTCTCCAAAGAGGTTGGTAAACGATGGCAAAACTTGCCACAAGAAGAAAAAGACAAATGGTCGGTGAAGGCCAAACATGAAAATGAAAATAATATTGAAAATTTTTAATTTAAGAGAAATATCATTCTATTTAATAACTGCTTTTTTGTCTGATTGTAGCTCCAAAATAATAAAATAGTAAAGGTACTGGTGCCAACACCACCGCAATACACCCAATCACTAATCCACCATAATTAATTCCCAGGTCTTGGAATATGTATGGGGTGAATAACGGGAACGCCGCACCAACTGCGGATCGTAGCAGCGTGTTAGCGCTCAACGCACTGGCGCTATAAGTGGTAAAACAATCAAAGATATAATTAATAGCTGGTAATAAAATTCCCAACATTCCATACCCGATTGGAACTCCTGCAAGTATGGGGACCATATAATGAACTTTATCATGGTAATGACCGCTCCAGGTTAACCAAAATATACCAATTGGGAAAACAATAGCTGCAATAATCATGGGAGGTAACCGAAATTCTGGAGTAGCAAAACTGTTATTAGCAGCTAGTTTGCGCTTATACCTTGGCTCCACAATTGTAATTGTCACAGCAACATTAAGAACTGTACCACAAATCAATGCTAAATATGCAAGCCCGGTTTTGCCAATACTGAAATTATAACCATTTTCACCAAAAATTATTGGATAAGCACCCAAGGTCAAATATAACATTCCATACACAAACGCTGTATAAATAGTCATTAACAACAGAATACTTTGAGTTGCCAACATTTTTAATGGTCTACTCAAAGTTTTTGTAAAAATTGTTTTAAAATCCAATTCCAAATCATCAATTGGTGCATAAACTGCCCAACACTCCGTATTTTCCCTCAATCGCCGTGCTTCTCTGCTTAATATCACAGGGGCGTAACTCTCTTTCAACAAAATTAATACACATAAAAACCCTAATCCATTGAAGATTCCAATTACATGGTTCAACCATCGCCAATTGTTACTAGCCTCCATGAAATACCCTCCTGTCAATCCAGCAAATAATGGTCCAGTAAACACCGTACCTGACAAAATTATTAGTGCTGCTCCTCGGTACTTGGCACTAAATACATCTACCAACGAACCGCCACCTAAAGTTAATGGTGCGCCACCACAAATGCCAGTCCAAAACCGACAAATTACTACAGTTTGGAAATTCTCTCCTGTTGATGCACCAAAACTGAAACAGGTCGCCAAAAACAGTGATACAAGTATAGGTGGCTTCCTACCATACACTTCGCTCAACGGTGCCCATACCACTGGTCCTAACCCAACCCCGAGAATGAAAAGTGATACACCTAGTGTAGCGACTGGATTGGAAATGTCGAATTGTGAACACATTTGCGGGATCCCGGCAGTGTATACTGCAGATGCATAAGTACTTGTCATGGAAGTTAAACCAATGGAAATTAGAATGCCAATTTTGCGTTTTATGGGCCAGTTATGCGGGTGTAGTGCATCGCTGGGGGTTAATGGTTGAAGTTGAAATTTCTCTCTACTTGGTAAGTCAGGAAACATTTTTTGATTTGTGTTTTTCCAGAGTTTTTTTTTTTTTAATTCTTATTATTTAAGGGTAAAGGAGGTCTATTTATACCGTGATGGGGTTGCGAGTGTTAATTGGCGTTTTAGTGTAGGACTAGTGGATATGCGGAGAATGGCCATTCTCCGCATCTCCGCAGCGCTTGAAAACGAAATAAAATTGTCAGCTCAGTATATAGATATTTTATTATATTATGCCGAAATGATGAAATAAACTACCAAAATTATATTACAGGGGAATTGGTGTTTCGATCGTCCAACTAGCGTTTGAAAATTTTAATGAGTATGGGAATCGATAATATATCGCAACATATTGAAACACCACCTGCGGCTCAAAAATAAAATAAAATAAGTCTAGACATTAGCATTCTTACTTTGCACCTCAACAGACCAGTAATTATATATATATATATTAGTTATTTTTGAAAAACCCAATCTCATCTATCTCAAACCTTCGATACACCCCAACCTTTATTTTTAAAAAGCCTAATTTCATCTATTTCAAACCTTCGATACACCTCAACCTTTATTTTTTGAAAACAAGCTTGACAACAATTTTTGTTGGTATACAAAACCTCATTTATTTTTACTATAAAACCGTCACTATCCCAAGTTTGCTCCTTTTCTTTTACTTATTTTCTAAAAAAAAAAAAAAAAGTTATCTGATAGGAATAATGGGTGTCTCAAGCAATTATAGCAAATCAGTACAAACTTATACCGGAAGTTCAGCCGCACCAAACCACTACAGCGATATCAAACCATATAAATATAAGGAGATTAATAAAATGGAAATAGACGGTAGCGACGACCAAGCAATGGCCGATATTGAACCTGTCATGACATTGGAGCATGGATATTTTCAAACATTTAAACATCACTCAAATTACCAGGACTGCAGCAGTGGTGACAACTACCACAGCGATGAAAGCAATTGTGCTAACTCATTTTTGATCGAAGAGGTTACTGTGGAGCCCTCAAATCTATTGCCACAACCACAACAATCACCAGAACAAGTTCAACGGGCATTAAAAGCAAAATTTGGTAACATTTTAAATTACGATCTGTTACCATCTCAACTCCAAGCTCAACGAGCATTAAAAGCAAAATTTGGTAACATTTTAAATTATGACCCGCTACCATCTCAATCCCCACCAGCCTCACCACAAGAACCAACACCATCAAAACGACATCGCGAGTTTGATGCAATGTTTGGGACTCTTTTGATCCATGAGCCAATGCCACCAAAGCTACCACCATCACCACCACCATCACCGCCAAGACAACCAAGACCACCGCGGACAAGATTACCACCAGCATGACGTTTGGTTCCATCTCTACGATATTTTCCACCATCGCACTATACAACACAGACATTACCACCGCAACTGCAACAGCCATATATTAGCCAGTACGATTACCACGACAGTCATGACGCCCACTTCGACCTAGTGTGGGGGCTCCATTAGCACCAATTGGCTCAGTTTTGTTGGTAAGCGCACCGATACAAGGAAATTATATAACCAAACATTTTAAAACACCTTAATAACTAATAACTCACTATTAAAAATTTTTTTTTTTTTTTTTTTTTTTCAATTTTCTTCTTTTTTTAGTCTATTGTAATAGATAGAGCACTGAAGTTTTATGTACATTCAACATATTGGTAGAAAATACCCTATTACCGCCTCAACTAAACTCTAACAACAAACTGTCACGTAAACAACCGCAGCGCGACGCAACAATAATATATGCGGCTCACCCAGTTTACAAAGACCCAGTCTCAATCTCCCCTGAGATTAAGTTTCATGGATTTTTTTCTTTTTTTTCTTTTTTTTCTTTTTTTAATTTTTTGTATAATAAACAACTCTATCCTAATTGTTGAGCCAATACTCTTCCAATAATATATATAACCTATTTTATAACCAGTCAATATCTTTTATCATTTCCTATTTCCCTCCTCATTAGAAATCAAAACATTATGGGACAAAATCTGACCATAAACCACCAAACGCAAGCCGACCCCATCTCATCGGACGATGAATTAGTACCACCATGGGAAGCTGTAACAAGAGAAACCTTTGCCAAGAACTTGTGTCCAAATTCACACCCAACCCAAAAATTATCCAATATCATTCGAAAGTTTAATTCTAGTTTTAGTAATGAACCGATTTTCCCACCGCCCATACCTGGAAAGATACCGGCTATATATTCCCAAGATGCTCATTTCTTGCCGATAAATGAAATTGTTCAGATTTTGAACATTACAAATCACCAATCAGCGTCAATAATGAGGCCTCATTTGTTGAAACCACCTCAGTTAACTGGGAAAAAAATGAGTCGAGGTGATTTAGATTCCGATACGGATTGATGGCGAATCGAGACGCCAACATTTGGTCAATTGTTAAAAAGTGTTTGATTAGGCGTGTTGAAATCGAAGGAAGGGATGATGTATTGGTTTACCTGGTTGATGCGGGTCATTTGATAAAGTTTAAGATTATGGGGTATAGAGCTGGGGTTGTGCATGGGAACTTTTTAAATAAAACTAATGAGGTTCAATCGAAAAAAAGAGAAATGGAACAAACGGAATTGAACAGAAAAAGCCAAGTGTGAATTGAATAATGACTAAATGGCTAAAAAGATGGAATGGCGTTTTTTAGCACATTTAATCTAGATTTACCTCTAGGGCAAAATGAGCAAAAGGAACAAAAAAATTAAGACAGCTTGATGCGTCTTTTCGAACCTCTGCCCCGCGTGTAAACAATGAACTAATACTAATACGATACTAAAGATTTAAATTCTTTTCTTTTTTGTTCTAAGTGTCGAAGCACGAATAGTATTATTATTATCAATATATCGTTTTCTGGTCAAAATTCAAAACAAAACTTTGTAAACTTGACAATTTTCTTTGCGCAAGGTCCACTGACAGCTGTGCTTGTGACCGCCAGCGTCGGGTATTGCGCAGAGTACTGGGGAGATTTTGCCTTTTTGCAGCCACACTAACATCCAGAAATTCAGACAGGGGTGGATTTATATAGCGCCCCATATTTACAAAAAACTACACCATATCTTCTACAGTCGCATTGGAATATTTAATGCATAGAACAGTACAAAACACAATTACAATAAAATCCAAGAAACGTAAATGATTATTATAATTGCATCATGGAAATAATTTATTTAAAACCCTAAAACATAAACATAAATAAGTTAAAAATACCAATAATATTATTGGCGGTTAGTTGGAACGACTTTTTTTTTTTTTATTGCTGTTGTTGACTATGATATTCGGCCATTTCTTGGTCATAACGTTGCTTATCTTGAGCAGCCAACGCGTTATAATGTGCCTTTTCATTTTCGTCCATAGCTTTCCATCGTCTACCCAATTCTTTACCAACGCCACCAAAGGTGATGTCTGGTTGTTCTTGAATAATGATAGCTCGGTTATCTCGAGCATAGATCATATATGCAGACAATGCTTTTTTTGGAGCATTTGGATCCTTTTTTCTTCGTTTGACGGTGCCATCGGCTCTTCTTCGTCGTTGTACTGGGGCGGTAGCGTCCTTCATTTTAGCTGCTGTGTTGATAGATGTGGTGGTAGTAAATAATCGAGAAGTGGTACTAGTTGGAACTCTGGCTTTGGAGGCTTGGGATGCTAAATTGATACTTGATCTAACTAGTTTATTCAACATATTCAAGAATCAAAAAAGGAAAAAAAAAAAATTCGAAACGAGGTCTGTGAACGGTAGGAATTGGGGGTTGTATTTATATAAAAATAAAAATAAAACAACTTTGAAATCAAATAAAGTGGCAGAGGAACAGGATAAAATGGATTTAAACTGAGGTAGAGCTTAAAAATGTGGGAAAAATTGGCTGGGGGCCCTTGAGTAAGCTTAGAAAAGCGTAGCGCTAACGCAATGGCCTTGTTAAATTGGCGCGGATCAAATTGTAAGCGGTGGCTAGTTACAGTGCTGGGAACCGCGAAGAAATTGATCGTTTTTTTTTTTTGTTTTTGATAATTGATCCCGCATTCAATTTTTTTTTTTTTTGATCTGATCGAAAATGTTTGTTTACTATTTTATTATTGTGTGCTGGCGGGGCGGGTTATTCTTACATCACTTATGTGCATATAGATCGCACGCTGTGGTAAGACGTCTCAATTGTAGTTGAGCGGATTTTTAGACAGGCAGCAATAACACACACACAACAAATGTAAGCCCGCAAGTGTTTTTGGTATACATAATTAGCTTTAATTTTTTATAGCTTGCTGTTGAGTTTGACTACATTGATTTATCATTGGTTGTATATTCAACTATATCCAGATTTGCAATTGATTTAGCGGTCAGTTTGCCAACAATGGTCTATTAGCGGTGGTTTTTTGTGGTACCATAAGATTTCCGGAGCAAATTTTCATTACAGTTTGATTTCTTCAGCCAGAAAGGAACAAAAACAAAAGCCCCCTTCCTTACCTAATTAAGAATTGATTTTCTTTGATTTTACATGTACAAGGTTATGTAGTCCTTGATGCTAGTTTAATGCTGCACAAACTCGTGAAAATAATCAATAAAAACGTGTTGATATTTTGTTTTTGTTGTTTTGATTTCAAGCAATGCTTGATCCTCCCCCGGTGGCAAGCGATCAAAAAATCAGAGTAAGCGCAGTGAGTTTTGTTGTCGATCTTTTTGATCGGAGCCTTAAGCACTAATTTTTTTTTTTTTTTTCAATCTTGGCCCAGAATCCCAACCAGCGGGCCATTTTTTGATTTTGATTTTGATTTTGATCTTTTTTTATTATTATTATTTTCCGCGCTGTATGATTTTGATCCAAATTGATCAAAAAAAAAAAAAAAAACAACCAAGCCACACACTTTTTTAATATCTGATGCTTTTAATTTATCTGAACCAGGTAGATCTGAGGCTCTATAGTCTAAATGTAAGCTAATCATTATTGTTGGATCTGAGATCCTAATCTATACGTATCGATCGTATCAAACTAAAAAAAAAAAAAAAAAAAAAAAAGGATTAGGATCAATAGCGATTTGAGGGCTTTAGTTGAGTACATTAACCATTTCAATTGTTAACTGTCCCGTAATACGCGTCGAGCCCTTATTTACGAATTTTTGTTTCGAAATTTAACTATACAAACAATCTTGGTCGAAACTCAAAAAGAAACAATAAACTTGAATACAAAACCTACACAAAAAACATAACAAACAAACAAAAACAATCATTACACAGTTCAAAGAAATCAAGAAAATAAAACATAACAAACAGCTCTCCTCCCAAAGTTTAATAATAAATACTAACGTTCTCCATACCCTCTTTTTTTTCTTTTTTTTTTTTTCTATATTATACCTTTTCTCTCTTTTTTTTTTTTTAATCCCTTTCTGCCGCCTCATGCGGCTCAACATCACCATAAACCCACATCTATTATTCCCACACCGCTACCATTTTTCAACATAAAATAATATAACTGAGAAGAAAAAAAAAACCGGTCTTTTATCTAGTAATGTACAATTTTTAAAGAGGTTGGAACTGCAATGCGGTAGTGTAGGCTTCCATCTCAGCTAAATACCGTTCACGGTCACGAGCCGCTGCGTCTTCATAAATCCGTTTCTGTTCTGGTGTCAACGCTTTCCATCGCACACCCAATTCCCGGCCAATTTGACCAAAGGTGAGCTTTTCATTCTCAGGCAAGATTTCCTGTTCCTTCAAAATCCGTGGTCGTTCCTACTAATATTAGCATCTTCTTTTTTGTTTTGTTTTTATATTTATTTATTTATTTCTTCTATTTTTTTACTTACCGCACTGGCAAAATGCATGTAACTAGAAATTGATTTTCGTGGTGCATTTGGGTCTCTCTTTTTTCGGGTCCGTTTGACCTTACGTTGTGGTGGTTGGCTATCTTCAAACTTTGGCATGTTTTTGGTGTGTTATCCGGTCTCTATGGTGGGTTAGTAGACTAGTGAAGTTTTTTAGGAGTGAAAGGACTTTATTTTTTTTAATTTTTTTTTCACACGGCAAATTTTTTTTTCACACCACCCGCTTTTGATATTGAATCATCGGACCCCTAGAATTTTTTCGGATCACATCATCTTTTTTTTGGTAAGCTTAACCTAATACCTCCTCCGATTGTTTCCTCCGGTGGAATTCGAATACGAGCATTTTTCTTTTTAAGGGGATATTTTTTTTTTTTTTTTTTTTTTTTAATATTTTTAAAAAAAAAAAAAAAAAAGGTCGACTAAATAGAATGGGCTGATGATGAGTGTGATATCGATCGTGTGTGCACATGGTGGTGATGGAAGGATGGGGCGCGATGTTCGTATCCGATAACATAGGTGGTGATAAAAATAATCATAAAGCTAAGCAGTAATAAGATATATAGTGAATACTTACTTGAGAAATATAAGTGATGGTACTAGTGTTAATAAGTATAAGATCTCACCGGGTGATGTGTACACTAGGAGGAATATAATATATATATATGGTAATTAAGATTGAAGTGTATCATCTAGGAAAAAAAAAGGCAATCTGGTAAGTTTAAGCATAAGAGATGCTCCCAACACAAAAAGTAAAAAACGGATTATTTGGTTGGCATGGGAACGTAACCACAGCCCTATTTGGTAAAAAATTGGTGTAAATAAATATTGATCATATGGTATAAACTTATGAAGAGTATCAAAAATATGATGAGAGTATACATATATTGATAGTATAGTTACGACACTAAAAAAGTTTTGAGTTAAGTTCACGTGGAATCGTAATACAAATAGTAAGTAATTATAAATTAGGTTTTACGTCTATGATCGAATGATCACGATTAGATAATTAATACATAACCTTTTCATCATCTCCTCCATCAACTATAGTAGGGGAGATTTCAATTGCAATGTCTCTATTAGGGGGGAGGGGGGTGTTTATCATCAAGAAAATTTTTCTTTTTCTTTTTAAATTCAAGGCTTGATTGTACCATTTTCAAACTTTTCTCTTACAAATCGCCAATTCTTATCCTTTGAAGGATCGGCATCGGAAGTGGTGGTACTACTACTAGAATGAGAACACCCAGCAACGACACCGGCTTGGGCACACAAGTTTTGATACACTGGCTCTTCACCAACAAGAGCTTGTTTGAACCACATTGGTTCGGGAACATTTTCCTTTTCTTGTTCCTCCTTTCTCTTTTCACGTTGGTCATTTTCAATCTTTGATTTTTCTCGATGGATTAAATCATAATCTCCTTTGCGAATAGCATCAGCAACTGGTTTCCAAAACCTTTGCGATTCCAATGGATCTTGTTCTTCGATTGGTTTAACCTTCCATTCAGCAGCAGTCAAACTTTTTGATTCCAAAAAAGTTGTTTCTTGTCCAGTTTCTTCATTCTTAACCTTGGATTTATCACTCCACTGACCATGTAAAGAATACAAAACATTCTTTGGAGCTTCAGTTTTCACTACTTTGGCTTTAAATGTATTCTTTTTACCACTAAAATATCCTTTACCTGAATAATCAATAGTGGCCCTATACCCAGTAGAACTTTGAACATAACTTTTACCTTCCAATTCCACATAAGGAGCTCCAAAAAATAACCCTTCAATATGTAAATTTGGCAATGTAATCATATAAGTTTCATCAAATGCTTCCAATTTATATAAAGCATGACCAAATTGTTTAACACTGATCCCTTGGGTGGTAGAAAACCCGGCCTTTACCTGATTATAACCTTCCAAATTCACTTTTTTGGAATCACTCCAAATAGAATATGCAGTGACTGGAGGATGGTGAGATACTTGTTCACTTACTAGTGTAATATCCCCACCTCCATCATTACCATTCTCTTCATTTTTGGCAGTAAAAAGTTCATGCAAGGCTGGATTTAATGGCTTCTTTTCTGTGCCGCTTTTTTCATTTCTTGAACAGTATTGCAATCGTAATGTACCAATAAACCATTTCAATACCAACATGAATCGTTTTTCAACATCTTGTTCGTCGGCAGCCGCCAAAAATAATTCTCGGTTGCATAACCAATATCCACTAAATTCTACCAGTGAATCAGGGCTTAAAATAAATGGTGGGGCGGTTATAGATGATAAATCGCCATTAAAACTGGAAATGGATTTTAAAAATGTTGACCACGACCCGCTTTGACTAGCTGGTACTACACTTTCGCTCATTGTATTATGTATTAAAGATAAATCAAATCTTTTTTTTTGTTTTTTTGTGTTTAAAAAGTTTAATAAGAGAAGAGGAACAATTTAAAAAAAAAAAAAAAAAAAAAAAAGATATAAAAGATTGGGGGAGGGAGCAAGCAAACAGCGCTGTCGTGTGATTTATACCTCCGATTATATCAAAACGATTTGAGAAAGTGTGTTGGGTGTTATAATAACAAACAATTATAAGTTGCCACAGTATATGATTGCTTTAGGCTATAAAAAAAAAAAATAATTAAAAAAAAAAAAAAAAAAAATTACGTCACTATTACTTAAGCTGACTAAAAAAATCTTTACTCTTCCGCTGCACTTAATAAATGCCATTTGAGCCCATCGCTTAAATCAAATGGGTTTTCAGCCTCACCATTTTGTTGATTGTTGCTGGCCCTATTAACCACTTTTTCCTTAACATTTTCAATCCGGGCAACAATCCATTCCCGATTGTTCAGATTATGCTCATCGGGATTCAAAAAATAATGAGGTGCATTGACATTAAATGCAGCCCATGGGTTATTCGGCGTCTTTGATTGATCTCTAGTTGGTAAAAATAACGCCAAATCGCCTTCTTTAAACGATTTAAACGCCAATTTATCGCGTGATTCTTGCTCAGCTTTACGCATTCGGTCACTATATTTTTGTGTCTTGCGGGCCAACTTTTCAACATCGCGAAACCGTTTCACCACTGAATCTTTAAACATATCATAATCCATATAGATTTCACTCAAAAATCGTTGATACGCTCCTTCTTCTTCTTCTTCTTCCACGCCAAGTTTATCCATCCAATGTAACACAGTTGGTGATGACTCACATACCTGCGCCTCGTCTCCCTCATCAGTACTTTCCATTGTAGATGATCCATTATTACTCTTTCTTCGACTCAATCCTCGAACTCGTTTCACGTCAAAGGCTGAAACTTGATTAGTTAGCTGATCAATTTCTTTCTGTGCTTGAAGCCCCATATTTTCCAATAATTCACACGATCTTTTATAACCAGTATATAGCCGTTGACTTAATTCTTTAGATTTACCATAATACTTTTGATTCTCGTCACTTAGTCGATCATTCTCAATAGTTAATGAATGTTCTTTTTCAATAAATTTATCCAATTCTTGTGAATGCAGTTTGGAATTTTCACGTTCTCGCCGTTGTAATGATTCAACTTGTTTAGTTAGTTTAGTATTTTCTTGCTCATGTTGAGTAATAACTTGACTAGCTTTATCACATTCTCGTTCCACTTCTTCTTCCAGTTCTTCAGCTCGTAGTTTTAACTCACTAATTTCCTGATTCAGTTGCCGTCGTTCTCGGCTAAAGTCACTCTCCATATTGCCAAAATTCTCCAATAAATCTTTTTTAACCTGTTCCGCTTCTTCTCTTTCTTTATTACTTCTTTCCAAGCTACAGCTCAGTTCTTTCCGTACTCGTTCTAAATCTTCAATCTTTTCCCCATCTTTATGGTGTTGAGCTTCTAATTGTTTGATCTTTGTAGCCATTTGTTTATATTGTTTTTCACTAATCACCGCTTGAGTATTTGAATTATTACTATTGTTATGTTGTGGCGGCGGAGGAGGAGGAAGAGGAGGAGGAGAACTAGTAGCTTGAGCAGGAGGCGGAGGAGTCATTGGCATCAATCCATTAGCCACATAACTTAAATTACTTGGTGGTACAGGAGTGCTAGTGGCACTCCAATCGCCACTGTTTCGTCGATTATATTGCTCTCGATACAACAAATCTTCCAACTTTTTGATCCTCGTAACATAACCTCTAATACTATTTTCCATCTGAATCGTTTTATCATCTTTTTGTTTAGGTTCAGGCTTTATTATTGAACTTGCAACTATCGACCCAGTTTTCAATCTACTTTTCCTCTGTTCTTCTTTTTTCAACATATCATCCAATTCCTGTTTTAATGCATCATGAGTTTCCATTAAATCTGATTCCAATAATTTACTAAAATAATCATCCATTTTTTCTCTAGTAAGTTCAACAAATCCACCTTCTTTAAAATTTAAATCAATTTCAGGTTGAACATCATCCTCTTCATGTTTGTTCCAAACTTCATTTAATGTTCCACCATAATGCACCATCCAGTTGTCCCGTCTTTTAATCTCAGTTTTAGTCCAACTATTAATATCCTCTGCAGTTTCATTAACCATTTCTCTCATTAAATCGACCCATCTATATCTTCTCAGCTGTTCAATTAACCACATGCCATACAAAAATGGTAAATCAACTGCTTTGGCCACTTTTACTCTATTTTCTTCTGCTTTTTCCAAATGTTGTCCTAATTTTGTCAATTGTGGTCGAACTATACTAGTTTTGTATTGTATAAGAGAAACGTGTTTCAAATGATCAGCACATGCCATTTGAACGTCCCACTTACACTTGACCCAATAATTCAACTGTTCATGTAAATCTTTCATACAAATCTCAATTTGACTCAAAAATTCAGAATAATGTAACACTGCTAACCGCTTGCAATTTCGGACATTACTTTGATTTTCTTCCATATTATTGACATGTTCCGAATCTTTCTCAACCCTTTCAACAACTGCTCTAATATCTTGCAAAATATCTTGATATTGAGTATCCCCCTGATTAGCTTTATCAATAACCCATTGCTTCACTTTCGCTTCCAACCCGTGGCCCTGATTAATAACCTGCAAAACTTCACTGGATAAACTATTGTAAATATCTTTACAGTTCGCTCTTTCGCTAACACAATCTTCAAACGCCTTTTCAATCTCATCTTTATCTAACCAATCTGCCAGTGTCTTTCCCTCATCTATTTTAATCTTCGACAAGCTTTCATAGCTGACTTTCCATCTTTCAGTTTTGATATAATTACTCTCAAATGCATTCAGAAAATCTTCTTTAAAATAATACGATCGCTCCAATTGTGTAGCATGACTATGTAGATTAGAAACTGCCACTTTGACCCCCGATTTTATAACCTCGATTTCATTTTGTATGTTTTCAATAATTTTATTATAATCTTCTGCCTTTGTAAACATATTAACTGCCCACTTACTTCGTTCAATAAATATAAGTTTTGATTCCAATACACTTTCTACCTTATCAATATTACTCTCTGGTATCGGTTCTAGATCATCTAGTTTATAATATTCTATTTCATCTGGAGAGTGACGAGTAGATATCAAAGACTTGTCGTATAAATAAATAATTTGTCCATTCACTAACCCTTCTACCTTAATCTGAACACTATTACCTGTCAATAACAACTGTCGTTCTTTTTTAACTTCAAAAGTTGTTTCAACCCATGCTTTTAGTTCGTCTATTCTAAAATAATGTGGGGTTAGTTTATATATAAAAAAAAAAATTAAACAAGTTCCAAAAAAACAACTTACGATGATAATTTATCTGGATCAATATTTTCAACCAAACCTTTGTATACATTCCTTACTTCCATTTTTTTGTCCATACTTTCATACCCTTATCATAATAAGTTGTCAAGTTGATAAGAGTGTTTTTTTTTATTTTATTTTTGTGGCGTCTAAAAGAGAAAGAATTTGGGTTAATTTGTTTCGAAACCGGAGGCGGTAGAGAGGAAAAGGGGGAGTGGGGTGGGGGATTTTAAAATATAAAGGGAAAAACTTGTGCATTAAAAAAACCCGCTTGTTCATGATTTGTACTTAAATTTTGACAATAATAATCGGCACCGAAAGTATTTTTAATTTTTTTTTTTACACTAGCTACGAATTTATGCTAAAAAATAATAGATCACGTTGGACAAAGCACAGGTTTATTTAATTTAATTTAATTTTTTTTTTTGTTTTTTTTTTTGTGATTACAACAACAAGACAGAATGAATATAACCTACAAAACATATGACAAAGATGATGAGGAAAATCAGATGGCGATCATTAAAAAGATGGTTAGTGAGGATTTGAGTGAACCATATTCAATCTATGTTTTTAGATACTTTATTTACGAGTGGCCGAATCTGTGTTTTTTGGTGCGTAGTACTAAAATAAAAATAGAACAATTTGCTAATATCTAGGCTTATGACGGTGATAACCCAGTTGGGGTGATTGTGTGTAATATTTCAACGCATAGGGAATGCAGATCAAGAGGGTATATTGCCATGTTGGCGGTTAAACAAGCATATCGTGGGAATGGGATTGCAAAACGGCTGATTAATATGGCCATTGAAGCGATCAAAGAACAGAGTGTGGATGAAATTATTTTGGAAACTGAAGTTACCAATACTGTCGCCATGAAATTGTATGAGAATCTGGGATTCATTAGAAGTAAAAGGTTACATCGATATTATTTGAACGCAAATGATGCTTTTAGACTAATTTTACCCGTCACAGAAAAAAGTACATTAATGTCGCAATTTTTACATTAAAGTAATAAAACAACAAAAACAAAATTTATTTATAGAGAGCTTCTAATTAACTAGCAGTAAGCTTATGTATTATAGTCATGATAATGAATTTATGTATATTTCATTCATACCCCCACAGCTGTAGATTCGACGCTTGTAATTTAGTGTGAACTGGGACATGGGATGCATGCCAAAATTTCATCACCTAAATTTTTATTATTTTATTATTTTTTTATTTTTTTATTTTTTTATTTTTTTATTTTTTTCCATCACTACCCCAGCTACAAAAAAATGAGTGTAGAAGAACTAGAGACTATATCGTAGGTATTAACAAACCAACACGACTAACAAAATTTAGTGAATTCAAAGAAGCACTTAATCGTGCAGATGATACATCTGATAGTGACCAAGAGTTTATTGGGCCAGTATACTCGAATCGAGGTAGAAAACTGAAACGAGATGCTCGTGAAGTATACCAAGGCCGAATGAACATTGCACCATTTGAGGGCCATGGGGTTAAAATCGTCCAATACGGTGATCACAAACAAGCTGTAGTTTATAAAAAACGTCGGACTGCGTATAAAGAGACTGAAGATATTGATCAAGGGGAAACCGATGATAGTGGGGATGAAATAAACCCGTACGAAGATATAAAACTAGAAGATATTTTAAAACCTATAGGACATCCATCAGAAGTACCAGAACACGAGTCAATGAACCGAACTTTTACAAGCAAGACTATCCCATCAATGGCTAGAAGAGCTTTGGAAATTATTCACGATGAGAAACAAAATACTATTGAATATTCTACCCTAATGAGTGTCTTTTTAGGTGACGACCCTTACTATGCAAAAAAATATAACCTAAATCTACCAGCATATGATTGTTTAAAAGACAGTACTAATGATAATATTGAGATACATGAAGAAGGAGAAAATGGTACCACTAATGGAGAACGAAGGGTTACTAGAAACCAACAGTCTCAAGAATTGGATCCATTCTTTGCAGCTCCTAGTATAAACTTGGATAGAAATTTTGGTTTTGATGATGAGGTGGCAGAAGAAACTCGACAGTTATTACAAATTGCTCTACAACGAAATGAAGAATTAATTCGGTGCATGACTGAAGTTCGAATGGGGCTGCTTCGGGCAGATCGTAGAAGAGAACAGGTTTATAAATGGTGCAAAGAATTGAATGGCGACGGTGAAGGAATGAGTGAAGCTGGTGATAATGGAGATAGCGATGAATCAGATACAGAAGATTAAATTATTATATTTATTATTATTATTATTATTATTATTATTATTATTATTATTATTATTATTACTATTATTATTGTCTATTATATACAGAATGTTCAAGAACTTTAATCAAGTCTTTATTATCAACAGGTTGTTTTTTGTAAAATGGTAAAATTGTTTTATCAACCGTTGATTGAATTAATCCAGATACTAATTCTTTCAAATCATCCCCAGTTTGTTTAAAATCTGGGTATGCATTAACTTCCAAGAGCTGTACCGATAAATCATCCGAAACTAAATAATCCAATCCGTAAAACTCAACTGCAGATTCCAACGGCTGGAAATTAATTTGGTCAACAGTGACTGCCGCATGGAACAAATCTTTAGTAATTTCACAAATACTCTCAAGAATTAATTGTTTTTGATCATCTTTTAACCCCTTCAAGTTTTGAAATTGTTCAACTATTGTTTCAGTTGGTCCACCTTGGGCACATGTATTGGTTAAATGACTCTCCAAAGGAACTCGAACTTTTTCGATTTTTGGTTCTTGATATGTTTTGGCAGCAAATAACGCGAGCATGTGTTTATAAACATAAACGTCTATCGCTCCAGAGGCTACAACATATACTCGAAGATGGAATTTTCTATTATCATATTCTTTGAGTAGTAACGGGTTTGTAATGTATCGTTGTACCACAAAATGCCGCATTTGTGAAGTGACAACATTTCTATTATCTTCGTCATTTTCATCATCAGTAACTACACCTTCATCAAAATCATCAAAAACAGTTTGTAATTGGTTAAGTGTAGAAAATAATCGAATACCTTGAGCACGATCACTCATACTTGGTTTCAAAATCCATACGTGATTGTTATTTTCAATCTCATTTCGTAATTCATACGCTTCATCCAAAGAATCATCTAAAAATTCAGCATAATCAACTTCCAAATTATAAGAATCGGGGTATGCCTTATTTAGAACACTTTGAGGATGTTTGGCTACATAATGTTGAATAGTATTTGTCAAATAATGCTTTCTAATTAATGCCTTTCGGTAAACATACGAACATGATAAATAATTATCATCTCTTGCACCAATTCTATCAAAATCTAGATCGTCATATTCAGAATAATGAAAGATTCGCATTTGATTATTATAGTGTTTATCAATTTTGATATTATATTTTGTCAATGCATCTCTCCATAATGGGAATAAATAATTGTTATCAGAGATTTCAATTACTGCAATATGGTTATCATCAATTCTATAAATAATTAGATTTTTTTTTCCAGTCTACATTTTCCTTCTTTTTTTTTTTTTTTTTTTTTTTTTTTTAAAAAAAAAAAAAAAAAAAAAAAACAAAAAAACAAAAACAAAAAATATTTTTGTATACTTGCGTACTAGTACTTACAACTTGAGTTCTTTCATCTCCAACAACCCCTGTGCTTCTTTAAAACTTGCCCGCAACGGAGTAACACTAATCATATCATTAGCCACCACCCATCCGTCATTACCTGGCTCACTATTATCAATTGATCGTTGACATGCTGCAAAATCTGGATTCCATTTAAATGTCAATTTCCCATCTCTTTCAACACCACCATCATAACTTGCACCCCATTGGTTTTCCAAAATTGGGGCATACAAGATTTTGGTATCTTCGTTCAAAATTTCACTCAGCGGGATATTAATTGTATACAATTGTGCATTTTCATCCCATTCTTTATACAACCGGTCAATCAATTTTGCTGCAATCTTTGAAGCTTGGCTAATATGCTCAGGATTATGTACCCCCTTTTGTTTAAAAGAAAATGATAATCCAATAGATTTTTTCCCACATAATGATGCTTCCATTGCGGCACCCACGGTACCACTACTCATAATGTATAATGCAGTACAGTTTCGTCCATAATTAGGACCGGAAATCACCAAATCAACTGGTCCTTTTTCTTTAAATAAATGTGCTACACCGATATTGGCACAAGATGCAGGAGTTCCGTCTAATAAAATCCATGGTTCTCTATCGTCGTTTTCTAATAATGCTTCGTATGGTCCATCATATTGGTTAATTTCTCCTGATTTTGATGGGTAAATATATTGTGCTGTAATGTCATGCCCTAAGAAATGTGCCTTACCAATCCAGGATCTTTGTTGATGAGGTAATGCTATCGAAATATCCCAATTGGTGTATTGTTGTAATGCTTTAATAAAATAGTCAAAATATGGGCTATCAGGACCTGGTGGGCCATCATCGTTTGTAATTAGAACGTGCATTCTCTCCTTTTTTATTTTTATTTTATTTTCTATTACTAAAGTGATGTGAGGGTACTAAAAATTTGGAGAGAAAATTTTAAGATAAAATAAATAAATAAAAAAATTTTTTTTTAAGGGCGGGATTAACTTATATAAGCATACCCGATAAAATTACGGCGTTAATAATATATTAAATAAAAAGTCTTAAAAAAAGTTAAATATTTGTCTATTTTTTTTTTTTTTTACCATGCAACATGAGTTCCACTAACTTCAACGTCAGAACCGCTAGTATAAGTGGATGTTTCTGAACACAAATAAGCCAATGCAGTTGCCAATTCGTGACTACTACCTAATCGATCCATGGCATTTTGACCAGCCCAACAATTCTCCAGTTCTGGATTTTCATTCAAAACCCCTGCCGTCATGGCTGTTCTCATATGACCTGGAGAAATTGAATTGACAGTAATGTTGTAAGGTGCCAACTGGGTTGCAAAAGATTTGGTCAAATGCTTGACTGCTGCTTTACTGGTGGTATAAGCACTCCATCCCATATCTCGGTTAATAACTGTCCCACTCATTGAGGCAGTAATAACAATTCGTCCTTGTTCCATGTTATGACGTTTCATAGCTTTTGAACCAGCAATTACGGTATTATTAACGCCATTTACATTGACATCCATAACCTTCTTGAACATGGCTTCTGAATAATCGTCAGCAGCAGTATTGTCTCCAATAATTCCTGCATTGGCAATACAAACATCTAATCGGCCCGCCTTGTCAGCAAGTTCGCTAACAATTTTAGCCACGTTTTCTCGATCGGTTACATCTGTTTTGTAAAATTCAAGTCCAGCAGTTGGGGCCCGTCCAGTGTCTCGTAACCATTTGCAATGTTTTTCAACGGCTCTAAACTCATCACCAGGTGGTTTCAAATCCAAAACATGAACGTTCATACCTAATGGGATTAAAGTACAAGCATATTCCAATCCCAGGCCACCAGTGGCACCAGTAATAACCGCATGCTTACCAGTCATGTCTAATCCATCTCGAACATCACAAACTTCTTCCGGTGGAAGTTCTCCTTTTGCTGCTGCAACCATCGCATCCATTCCAAAATTCCGTCTTGGAGGTGGAAATGCTTTAGGGTATACACTGAAAGGCAATGAAATTTGCATATCTTGGTCATGACATGGGGGTCGCTGATTGTAAGTTTTGATTTTCTTTGCGACGTGACCTGATGGTGATGATGATGATGATGATGATGATGAATATGAGGCTCGGCCCACTAATTGTTTCAATGGCAATCTTTTAGTAATTCGTAACATTCTTTTTGGATGTATGTTCTATT
>JAJLUN010000057.1:52796-78999 GCA_030564365.1 Blastobotrys arbuscula | reverse complement strand
TACTTACTTACCATTAGAATTTCGGGTAGTCATTTTAAAAACCTATTAACAAACAATTATCAACAAGTAATCAGCATTGGTATGAAATATATTTAAATTAATCGACCAAAAATAATCTCACATCCCCCTATGTCTGCATTAAGAGCTGCTATCCTTGCAATTAACTCATACGACAATTCAGAAAAAAAGACAAAAAAAAAAACAAATCAATAGTTGAAAACTTTTCGGAATAATGTAATTAACCTATTAATATTAACAGCTGCCCAAATCTTGAGCTAGCCCACAATTCTCACCGTTGACGTTTTATCCCACAGCGCTCAAGCTCTGATAACTAACTCCGCCGCTTCATATTTTGACACCAAACCTCTCACGTACGTACAGCTTATGCGCTGGGTGAACCGGATCGGCCGAATTTCAACCCAGCCGCCACATTTAAAATCTTAGCTAGGCAACAAAGATCTTTGTTACAGTACAGTATGTTATAGAGCAAATCTTGAATAGCCCCCAAACGCTTACTGGAAACACAAAAAACACACACTCCAAACACCCACTCTATCAATTATTCAGCCTATCACAACACATTTTTACGTATACTCACGTAGCCAACCAAAGCAAAAAAAATCAGAAAAAAAACAATATTAATAAGAAAAAGGAAAACATGAGCAACGAATTCTCATCAGTTGAATGGGATTCAACTCCAGCATCTAATCTAGAAGAGTTATCGGATATCGACGACCATGATCATGATCATGCTGAATCTAGTAGTGGCCCACGTATTAGCAACGACGACGATAACAAACCGAGACTAGATAGTTTGGCTAGTGCAAAAGCTAATTATCCAGACCAAGATAATATTTATTTCAATTGTTCAGTTACAAGCCCACAAAAGGAAGATGGTCAATCTCCTTATGTATCTTACTTGATTTCTACCGAAACTAATAGTCCAAGTTTTCAAAAATCATCGGTTGAAGTTCGACGAAGGTTCCGAGATTTTTTATATTTATATCATAGTTTGTTAAATGAATTTCCAGCATCAGCAATCCCCCCTTTGCCAGATAAACAACGGATGGAATATTTAAAGGGCGATAGGTTTGGTACTGAATTCACATTAAGAAGAGCTTCATCATTGGGAAGGTTTTTGACTAGAATAGGTCGGCACCCAATTTTGAAGAAATCCAAAACATTTTATGCATTTTTAGAATCTAGTGATTGGAATACTTTCAAAAAACATAAATCTGTTAAACCTTCGACGGAAAATAATGTATTTGAAGGAATTTCCGATACTTTTTTGAATGCATTTTCAAAGGTTCAAAACCAATCAAATGAATTGATGGAAGTCAAGCAACGAGCAGAAAAACTAGATGATAACTTGATTAATATTGAAAAGATTTTCTCTAGGGTCGTTCGGCACGAGGGGTATTTGATTACTGATTTGGATGAATTTGCGACGCAAACAATTAGGCTGGCTTCATTGGAACCACATTTAAGTGCACAAGTGAGCGAATTTGCCACGAGTATTAAGCAGTATTCTGAAAATTCCTATAATTTGAGAGAAAAGATTGATTCAGACTATATTGTTTCGTTAAAGGATATGAACAATTATGTCGTGGCGTTGAAAGGATTGATTAAACAGCGGGAACAGAAACAATTGGATTATGAAGCACTAAAAGAATATTTAAAAAAAGCAGAATTAGATCGAAATAATTTACAATCTGGTGGAGGTACTAACTTTTTACGAAGCAAAGTGGAAGATTTTAGAGGTGTTGATCATGAACAATCAAGAATTGATAGAGTTCACAGATTGGATCTAAAGATTGATGATTTGACTAGAGAAGTAGCAAGTGCTAAAATCACGTCGGAGACTTTTGAGGATTATGCAATAAACGAAGTTAAGGTTTTTGAACATATCAAAGGGGCCGAAATGAAGGACTCGTTGAATAGCTTATGTGATTATCATGTTACATTTTACCAACAAGTGCTGGATGATTTTGAACAAATGTTAAAGCAATTAGACTAATAATTTATCTACTATATTTGAGAACAAAAAAAAAATAATTATGAAATGTTTTATTGAGAATAAATAATTATGTACAATTTTTTTCCTGTTAGCTTTATATTTATAAAAAATTACCCTTTTTTAAAGGTTAGTTTTTCGGTTTTTACGGTTTTTTAGCTTTCTGAGCTAATGCACTAACCAAATACTTAATAGTACTTCTAGGCATCTTCAATCTAGAACTCAAGAAAAGAATTGCAGTCAACAAAGCCATAGAGCCAGCTTGGTGTAAAGAAGCCATTGAAGTTGGAACAACATAAATCAAAGTAGTAATCCCCAAAGCTACTTGAAGATTAACAAACAAGAAACAATACCCACCGGCTCTAATCCAAGGTTTTGGAATAACGTGCCTTCGTTTTAAAGAGTACATATGCATGGCAAACACTGCACAATAAGTAGTAACTGCAAAACATCGATGAATAAATTGAACAGTAGCTGGGTTTTCCATACAATTTTTCCAAATCAAGTTCCATTTAGAGCTCGGATCACTTGCAAAAATAGGGTCAAATAATTCTCTCTTTGGTGGAACAATGTTTTCACCCATATATGGGAAAGAGTTGTAAATTAACCCAGCGTCTAATCCAGCGACAAATGCACCAGTCATTGCAGTGACAAATACCAATCCAACTAATCCACTAACAGATCTTCTAAATGGTTTCAAAGCCGGATTATTCAAAATTTGAAATTCTTTCATGGCAGCAGCAGGATTTTTAACCCATTTAGATTCTCGAACAACTTGCAGCCCAGTATTAATCATGGCAATATACAGCAAAAACGCAGCACCTAAATGGGTAGCCAATCTATATGGTGAGACTCTTGGCTGAGATCCGGGTTGGTTGAAAAAATCTTGGTTCAGTCCAGATTTAACCATCCACCAACCAATGAGACCTTGTAAACCAATTAACCCAGAAATCAGGGCTAATCTGCCAGTAGTGTGATAACTGGTTTTTCGAGCCCAGATAAAGTAAGCGGCCGGCACAACAAATGCTACACCCAACATTCGACCCCATAATCGATGTGTCCATTCCATATAATAAATAAACTTAAACTCGGATAAGGTCATATGGGCATTTAAAATCTTGAACTCTGGACTTTCACGATATAGGTCAAATTCTTTTTCCCAGTCTTGTTGATTTAGTGGGGGGACAGACCCAGTGACTGGCTTCCATTCCGTGATACTTAGACCAGATTCAGTTAATCTTGTTAGCCCACCCAAAACAACAATAGCTGCCACAAATGCTGCAGATCCTAACAACCAATATCCAACCGATTTAGAACTATTCAAAGGTCGTGGCCGTTTGACTCCATTAATAGCTCGTTCAGCTTTATAAGCATCGGCAAAAGTTTTGGACGCATATTTAATTTCTGGAGAAACTTGTTGACGAATTAGTAGACCAGTTGAAAAGTTTCTAATTTGACCATTCCGGTTGTTAGTATTAGTCTTTGGAAATTTCAAAACGTTATTAAGCATTCGGTTTCTGGCAATTTTGACATTGGTACCTACTGTGGCAATTTTAGAACTGGCACCACAGCTTTTGGCAACCGTCGAAATTGACATATTTCGCAGGAAGAAGAACTGCGATTTGGCCAAAGTCATCTTATTTTTGGGATAATTAGAGCACTAACAAAAGTGTTAAGGGAAAAAGATTTTTTTTTTTTATTGACAGGGTCGGTGAAAGTTTATATAATATGAAAAAAGTTTCACCCCATAGGCCAATTTTTTTTTTTTTTTATTATTATTATTATTGTGGCCTTATTTTCCAAATTTTTTTTTTTTTCTTCTACTCAGAATAAGCCTGATGAGATGAACTGGAATTTTGACTGTTTTAATTATAATTGATAAGTCAAGATTTCCGTGACGGGGTATTTGTAACGGTTTTTACCCTGGAGCTAGTTGGGATGATTTGAATCTTTGTTTTTTTCAACATCAAAAAATCATCACCAAGTTAAACGCTGCAAAAATTTATCAATAGACAGAGTTCATTTATTCCCACAATGCTCTTCTTTTCTGTCTTCAAGACTCTGATCGGCCATGAGGTATGTATACTGTTATTACAAATACTCTAACAAATAGGTCACTGTCGAAATGAAAAACGATATGAGTGTCCGAGGCACTTTAAAAACCGTTGATCAATATTTAAATCTCAAATTAGATAACATTACCACGTTAAATGAACAAGACTTTCCACATCTAAGCTCTGTCAAATCATTATTTATTCGAGGATCAGTGGTTCGATATGTCCATTTACCTTCTAATGTAATTGACGCCGCATTATTGGAGGACGCATCACGACGAGAAGCATTAGCTCAATCAGGTAGAGCTATTAGCGGACACTAACATGTTGAATTTCGAATAGTAGATTATTCACGATTATGTATATTTATTTATGACTTAATTAAAAAACAATTATTTTTTTTAAGCACTACTACGCTGGTGGTAAAAATGCTGAAAATAAAATCCCATGAACAACTCCCCAGCATATAAAATATGTTCTAATACGATGAGCAGTTTTGATATCTGAGAGGTGTGTACTAATATGTAACTCTGCAACATACCAATACATCGGTGGTAAACATGTAGCAATTCGAGTAATAATTTGAACATGGTAAACAAAAACTGCCGAGAAAAGAAGCACTAATTGGACTACCAAAATTGGTTGCACTTGTAGATTATTTGAGTATTTCCTCAATGACTTGTATAATAGAAACAATGTTGGGCCACCAAACATAAAGTTTGGGATATTATTGGAAGTCCAGTATTTTAGAAACCCAACGTTCCAATATCTGGATTGAACATAGCCAAAGATACTTGGAACTGTATTATCGCACCATTCGCTTCTTTCAGGACAATACAAAACGTATGGGTAAACCTGCAAGAATACTACCATCATTCCTATAAACGATCCACCAATAATAATGCCAATTGAAAGTTTCATTTTTCTTTCTTTTAGCGCCAAATATAAATCATATAAAAATAGAATACCCCATAAAACACCATTACCTCTCACCCCACAAGAAATGGCAAACACAACTCCTGCAAATAAATAAAGTTGTTTAAATCTCATATACAAACCCAAAAACGATAAAAATGCAAAAGTGGATTCACTATACCCTGAGATCAAAAACATCCCTGCTGGTGATAAAACATAACATGATGCAGTTAAATATGCAAACTTTTTGGGTCGCTTGGGAAAATAGATCGTACTCAACTTGTATATTAACAATGATGATAAGTAATGACTAGTTATTGAAACCACAATGGAACAAAATGCAATCCAATGAGTCAACGACAGTTTCCACCAATTAGGTAGTAATGATGGGGTTTGCTCCAGTAGCATATACCATAATCGTCCAAATGCCCATTCATGTTCATATTGTATTCCACGTTCGGCCACTGTGACATAAAACACACTATCCCAAATCGTCAATCTTTGAATAGCTTGTGATAGTATTTTCCAAAAGATATTGACATTCTTTATAGACGGAAAGATTAGTTGTGATGACGTATCATATTGCTTGGGGACTATAAATAATAATGATACCAGTAGCAGTTTCCACGCTACGAATAGCTTGGTTAGTCGTATTATCATCATAAACTTTGTTACTACTGGAATCAATGTACAATATTCCTAAGCGCGTGGAAACTCAATCTGGTGAATGAAATTTTACTGTTGGGTTTAGTAGTGTCCAGTACCTAAAACGTATATAGTATACGTGTGTGTGCGTGCGCCACGGTCGAGATCTTGTTTTAATATTCTCCTGAAGCTCTCTTTTTAGTGCGCTTTTTCTGGGTTGGTTATTAAATCCAGGAAGCCCTCATTGAGGTTTTCTAAGAGAGAAATGTACTAGTACTTCAAGACTCTGTTCGAATTGGCAAACTGGTACACTATCAACTATAAATCGGTATTAAGTTAATTGAAATCTCAGCAAGGCCTTACACACACCCCCGATGACCTTGCTAGTTACAGTTGCGCCGCCCACCATGTGCGCCGTACGGCTTGATTCACTTAAACTTCAATGTTATGATTTCGGTAAAAAAAATTTTGCTACTGCAGTCACTAATGATCTGAGGGCTTTCCTTGAGGGAATTGGATATTTAAATTATAACCAATTTAAATTAATTAATAGAAATGCGCGCGGTTGAAATTACGCGTCGGATGCCGTTTATTCAGCTATCCGGCAAATTATTCTATCGTTCATTTATTCTATTAACAAATTATTACAATTGAACATGCTCATTAACTACATCACGTTCAGTACCATTCAAATATTGTTGATAAATTTGTTTCATAGTTTCAGAGTCATTTGATGCCATTTTGGTAAACCAATTGACAATCAACCAAAAAGTTTCACTATCAACTTTTCGTTTTTCAAATTCATCATCATCATCACCAAACCGGTCAACAATATCTTTTAATGGATCAAAGCTAGCCGCAGACATATCTTCCCATTCCTCGTCTTCGCCATACTCAGCAGCAGCACCTAGTTCATTATCATCCACTGGGGTAGTAGCCATTTCATTAATTAACAGTTTAATAATTTTAACATTGGCAGGAATTTGTTGATATTTCAAGTTTTTAGCTTTGGATCTGGTAACGATAACCCCTGGTTCCGTTTGTTCTAAATCACCTTCAACAGTAATGTTTCTAATTCTATCATCTTTCAACTCATACAAATGTTGCAAAGCTACTACATTTCTTTTGATAACATCATACCCTCTCAAAACTTCAAATGATGATAACCATTTTCCCATAACAACTTTCAAAGCATTTTGTGATTCCACTTGTAAGTTATTCAAAATGTTGATCAATTCTAATGGAGATTGCAAAATCAGTTCACAAAAAACATTGATTAAATTTTGAACCAATACTAAATTTTTGGCAGTGTTCAACCTTAACGCCACCGCTTGTAACAGTTGTCTAGAAACACCTCCCAAATCTGATCCAAATTTGGTAAAAATGGCCAAAATTAATTTGCCAGAGTTCAAAGTAGCCGAATCATCAGCTTGAGGATCTAATAACTTTGATGCGACTCTTAAAATTAATTCAGGACCTGAAATTTGATTCTCTTGATCATACCATGTTTTTAGTTGTTCAAATGCATGTTCAACTAAATAAGTGAAAGCTTCGCTGGCCGCTTGGGCCAAATCAACATCTGTGGTATTAACAATAATAGAATACAATGGATTGATCACCAATTCCAAAACCTCGTTAGGTAATGGCGTTGGGCCTTGTTTTAATAATTCACAGATCAACGCCAATGCTAAAACTACATCAGCATTATATTCCCAATCCTTCATTGAAGTCAATGCCGCCATAAATGTTGGCAGAGAATTTTGACAAACTTCAACATAACAACCATGCTCAGTGGAATATTCAACAATGTCTTCAAACACATCAGAAGTTTCACTAGTAAGTTCAATATTAGAAGTATCTTTACTAGCCAGTGTGAACAACAGTTGCATGATACTATTGGATCGAGCAGCCACGTTATAATCCAATTTAATAGCATATTGCAAAATCTCGACCAAAAATGCTGGAGTGTCTTCTTCAGCAATTGGAACCAAAGAATGGATGGTATTTAAAATAACTTCTTGGTGTGGCTTGATTTGTTCTTTTAAAGTTTCACTAAACCCTTTTACAGTAAATAATGATGCCACACGAATCAATTGATTTTGGTTTTGGAAACCATTATTTAATACCAATTCAAATAATCGTAATTTTGTATCTTGGCTTATTGAATCTTCTCTTATAATAGAACAGGTCAGTAGCAGCGCTCGCGCCTGAAGTCTTGGTGGCTGATTCGCTGAAAGTCCGTGGAAACTATACTTGACCAATTCATTAACCAACTTTGAGTCTTCCATCAAGTTTTTATCCATAGCTCTGTCTGTATTCAACAATTGGGTGATTAAATATAAGCAGCTTTCTTGCAAAACCCAGTCGCTGCTTTCGGTTAATTGCTTCCAGATCGAGTTAATAACTTGCGGGTATTGCAGTTCACAGATAGCATTAGCGATTTCATATCTAATTTTATCGTCCATGCATAAATCAGTTTCCTCACTGACAAAGTTTGTAATATCTTCATTTTCATCTTGATGTTGCTTGGTTAATCGAGCATATAAAGGAATCAATGAAGCCATTTCTGCAACTAAATTAGTATTAGTTTGATTCTTTCGATGAATCACCATCCATTCTGCAACAAAACCAAATTCCATAGATAATAAACTATCCAATGAGCTATCCATAACTTCTCTATCTTCACTAGTCAACCCATCAATTTGATTACCATCATTTTTGATAAAATAATAATCGTAAATTTCAAAACTTTGCTTCAAATCATTCCAGCAGCTCTCTACAACAGACGGGGAATTTTCCATCACCAAATCATACAATCCATCCTTAATTTCTCTAATAGTCACCAAAATTTCTGTTTTCATTTTGATAAACAGTAAATTTCCTGGATTATCCACTTTGTGGCTTAAAATCTCAGAAAATAATTTAAACCATGGGCCTATTGATTGTTGAGCTAGCTGCATCATTTCGTCAGTAATATTACTCATTTGCTCATAAAATAGCATCGCTCGTTTAAAGCATTCAATTGCACTAGTCTTTGAAATTAGATTGTATTCCGGATTGCTAACAATTTTGTACAAATGAGGCAAGACATTAGGTCCAATTGATTGAAATTCTTCTACTGACAATGCGTCATATAAAATTTCATTCAATACATTTAATGACCCCTGAACCTGATTCGCATCACCATTAACCATAAGATTAACTACTTCATTAAATAAACTTGGCCATTCTTCTGGGAATTCCACTGATGCGATTCGAGATAATAAGCTTGCGGATGCAGTTCTAACCTTTCTTTCCTTAGATCCAATTAATCCCATTAATACCTGTCGAGTATGTACTTTGGTCTGTTGAGTAATAGGAGGACCAACATATTGTGAAAAGCCAATGTTCCAATGTCGAAATACGGCATATTTTAAAGACAGCAACCCCATTTGTTTGGTTGCAATATCAATTGAGTTTTGTGTATCGTTACTAACATTGATCAGATTGATAACCAGTTCATCTGGGTTTTGTTCACCTAATTGATGTAGTTGATTCTCTGCTTCATTACGAGTTGCATCATCAGGTGCTTGTGCCTGCCGGACTATTACTAAAACATTATCCATATTATTAAATAAGATATTAGTGTGTTGATGAAAATTAACCCAAAAAAAAAAAAAATTAAAAAAAAAAAGGACAAAAGCCGTTGTTGTATTCGTATAGCTTTTTGTATTTTTCAAAAAAATGGGATTTTTCAATTTCGGACACGCGTTGTTTGAAAAATTTCTAGGCGCTTAATGGGCTATTCAAGCTTATGGGGTTTTTGATCTATCTCGCCGGGGTATAAAACCTAAGAAAATACAGCGTGTGGAGTTCCGCGGTTTTTAACCGGAGAGCGTAATTTTATTCAAGCAGTGGGCTTGTTGCAGCGGTAATTATTAAATTTGAATTGTCGAACCTGCTACAACTTCCTTTTTGTACATTTGTTCATTGGACTACAAGAAAAAAGTGGCACAACGTCGTATTTTTTTCAAAAAGAAGCGCTTCTTATCAATACCAAAGAATGATTCCAGTGGAGATTTGGACTATCATTCTAAGTTTCTTAGACGACTTTAACGATTTAAAGCTGGCTACGATCGCTTGCAAGCAGTGGCATGATATTATAATATGCGAATCGGATCGTCAAGTTGTTTCGAGAGCTATTAAATCACTGGATATCAATTTATACCCGACAAAGCGTGATAGAAATATCGCCCAACGAATAAATGCTAATGCAGGTCCATGGTGGAATTCAGGGCTAAGGTATCGGCGTTTAAATAAATGTTTGAATAGAAGTGCCATCAAATATATTGATCCGGATGAAAATTGGAATGCAGGGTGTAGTAGTGATATTGAACTGGTAGCTGAATGTAATCGGCGGGTCATGACTCCAAAATCAACTAAGCATCAGCAAAAGGGGTCTGTCATATTTTCAGCGCAGATTGATACAGTGTCAGGTCCAAGAAGGATTTGTTATCCTCTTTTAGATATTAGAAACAAAACTATTAAAATACATGCAACAAATGTTGAAGGGTTTCCAGATTTTAAACTAACTGATGATACAATTATTGAATACAACTCCTGTGGAGAAGAAGCTCAACTGTGGAATAGAAAAGATTTATCTACAGGGTCAGCGGTGTCCACATTACAATATTTAGATACTGATCGTGATGACAGGGTGTTGGTGGTGTATGGAACCAGTTCGGGATTTTCAAAATACGAATTACGAGCAGCACGGGCTGGTGATAATCTACAGCTGTGGTCTATAGATATATCAATTAGTAAAAATAGCGCAGGGTTGGCAACAGTTCTGGCGACTTGGGATTATGTTTTAATTATAGAAACTTCATTAAGGATTTACCGAATTACTGATAAACGAATGATGTTGACATGTGATGCATCAGAGTTTAACGAATGGTTACCCCCGTTGCAAGGAGGGTTTGCAGTGACTCAAACGCATTTATTAGCAATTGATTCGCTAGAGTACAAAGTGTACTCCATTTCAATAAGTAAACTGTTAAAAAATCAGCAATTGGGTTTGCAAGAATGGGATATGGTCTGCGATTTTTCAGTATCTAAAGAATACGGCCTGGGATCGGCGAAATTTTCTGAAAAGCGTTACGGTGATAGATTTATTTGTTTGATATTTAGTGCTGCAATTTGTGTTGTTGACATGATAGAAAATACTAGTCAAATCCATGCAGTTAAAACTCAAAAATACCAAGACCTCAGCATCGTTTTCGAAACAGTTCGATTAAGTCCAAGAAGTTCATGTCATTGGGTTGTTGGTTCGAATGGTGAAGTTGTTTATATCAGTCAACGATTTTTGAGTAATGTTACGCAGCGATATAACTCCCAAGGTGTTCACGGTACTATTAAAATTGATGATTTATATACTAACTAAGATGACTTTCTTATTCGCCCCCCAAGCGTTTATGCATATATCGTTTAGTTTTTACGCCCACAACTAGCATTTTGGTCCCTCGTGTTGTGAGTCAAACTACCCAACTACGAGCTGTGGAGCAAAATACGATTATATTGTTAAAACTCGCGGTTACCTATGTTAGGAATTTATTTCAATCGAATATACTACCATTGCATAAACAGACGCTAATCTACTAAACGTAATTGATGATGCGATTTATAGTGTTAAAAGATGCTAATAATTTCGGAGCTCAGGTTGTATATGCAATGAAACAGGCTAAGGTTAGCAAACCGTTATACAATATTTATGATTGATCTATTTCCCAGCGGTAGCGATCCAGTGGGTTGGTTCAAACTAAACACTCTTGAAGAACTTGACAAAGCATTGAATGTAATCAAATGTGACGGTAATGAGTGTTGAACGTGAGTTTATCATTTATCAATTATATATAGCGTTTTCATTATACTTTATAATTAGGTTATATTAAGGGAGTAGATTGCATTTAAAAATCCCATTCCCATATATCTGCCAACATAAAGTCAAAACTCTGGTCATTAGTCATGTGAAGTTCGGGATACCCGCCAGCTTGTAACGGAAAAGGAGGTGGCAAAAGTTCCTGGGGTTGTTGTGGCACTATAGGCTCTGGCTGTGGTTGCTGTTGTTGTGGCGCCGTGGTATTGCGCAGCTGTCGACTGCCCGGATGGTGATCGTGCGGCTCATGTTTTTTCTGAGAACTTTTCTGCTCGATATCTGCGTATGCCATTTGCAACGGATTCAACTGTCGTTCGTACATTTTGACATTTAGAATAATAGCAATGTAACAACTTGCACCCAACCTTGTTTTGATATTAAATACACTGTTTTTAAAAACCCCTAAAGATTCCAGTTTCGACATATCATCAACCATTGTAGTAACTCGATTTTTGAGGCCAGATACATCCTTCGTTTGGTTAATATGTTGACAGAACTCAGCAATTATATCTTTAACTGTGATAGTATCAATTAAAGGGCTTAGATTCGGTGACGCACATAATCCGAATAATATCGCAATGCTCATAAACGTCCCGCCTTTATAGATAGTTGGTATTTTATACAAATATTGTTCACTTTTAAGGATTTCTTGAAAAATTTGTAGGATTTTTATACAAGTAAGATAAGCAGGTATTGTAATAAACTCTTGATCTTGCGGTGTGGCATCAGAGATTAATAAAAACGAGTGGAATTGCAGCTTACCTATTAAAAATAAAACTTCTGTCCATTTATCATGAGACATCCCAATGGTTGATACCAATTGAGAAAATGAATCGCAAACTGCTGAATGGACCAATCGACGCACTGCTGGGTCTACCAGTCCAATCTCTGTATCTTCACAATTTCCCAATTGATTAATTCCATTCCGTATTGCATGCATTATTCTTAATCGTGATGTGAATCTTTCCACCTCAGGGATCTGTGAACTGATATATGACAAATGTGTATAAACACTGTTACTCATTGGAGCCATGTTAGGCAATCCGGCTATACAACAATGTATTTGATTTACAGTGAAAATACCTGCCCAACATAATGATGCCAAAACACTTTGTCGTTCTTTTGAATCTTCCATATCGATTTGTTGATACTCTTGGCGGTAAGAAGCACGATGAAGCCCCATTTGTAATCCTAAATGTAACGCATTACCAGCCATGAACCACGGTAAATCATGTCTCCGAGGTCGTGGATTAGCTGGGGGCGCACTCCATGTTGTCAGAATACACATGGCCAAAATCAATGCCATTGCTCGACGTGGTTCTGTAATATATGCACTATGTAACATTTCAATTTCAACTTTTTCCATTTCTTTTTGAGCATGTGTAATTAATAGTATTGAATACTCCGGATATATTGCCATTGAAGTTACTGCAAGAATCGCCCAGAATACCGGCCTTTTTGGACCTACCAGTAACTTTGGATCAATATATCCGTGAACAAAAATTGGCAAATGTTGATAATAACTTGTATAAAAAAGTTGGAACATTTGCCGGATTTTCGCTCCATCAATTATCTCTCCATCAAGTTCTACATTATCTAATGGTTCGTCGTCATATAAAAATCGATACCTCTCCCTCCTTTTAGGGACCTTTCTATCTCCATTATTATTTTGTTCATCGCAAGACTGAAACTCTGGTATAGTCGATTCACTTACCAGTTCCTCCAATGGAGACGTAGATACTCTATGAATTGGTGTATTTCCTCCATTATTGGCTGATGTTTTAGGCAGACTAGGTGCAGATCGAGCGCCTCTCTTTGTATCATTTTCAATTTCACAAAACTGATCATTTCTACTACATTGTGTGCAGCCATGGGGGAATCGATCCAAAGCATCGCATTTCAATTTTTTCCGTCGACATAGTTTACAAGCCCTGCTTGATCTTTTAAACTTTCTTTTCGAGTGATCATTAGTATGGTTATTAGCCCTGTCTGTGTGCCTGTTAGCCTGGTCAGTGGGTGATTCCATCATAGATTAAGATCTTCGCATCGAAAAATTAGATCTGATAAAAAAATTATGCAGGTAGACTCAAAGAAAACAAAACATAAAGATAAAATAAAGGGGGGAGAACTCTTTCGCTCACAATTCACCGCAATATACCAGCGATTGATTAGCTCAGTATGAGCTGAAACGGTTGGGAATACTGCGCATATGTAACAATAACATTTTACGCACATAACTTTTGAGCGGGGTTCCGGATTCCGTCTTTTACTTAATTGTTGATAAAGTTATACGATTGATAATTAATGCGCGAGAGCAGATCTCCGTATACATCCTGGGCCCCGCATACGTTGTTGTCACATTATTTAAGATAAATGTATAAATATATAAGTTTAGCCACCCAGTTTTTTTTGGGCTTTTTTATACTTTTGTTTTTATATTCAATTTCCTTCTTTGTTGACTATTAGACACACAATGACACGACAAATTTTGGATATCAATGAACGGCGAAAGCCTCGGCAAGCTGCTACTGTTACTGTAGCTAAAGAAGACGATAAGGACCAATATGATCCAAACCAATCAGCTAAAGAATACACTAGTGACTTTATTGACTTTATGTACAAGAACCCAACTACCTATCACGCTGTCACCGGACTATCAAAAACTTTGGAAGATAATGGGTTTGTATATTTGAGTGAACGAGATTGTTGGGATAACCAATTGTCCAAAGGGTCCAAGTTCTACACCACCCGTAATGGGTCCTCATTATTGGCCTTTGTTGTTGGCAAGAATTGGAAACCTGGTAATGGTGCTGGTGTTTTGGGGGCACATATCGACGCGTTGACTACTAAGTTGAAACCAATATCTATCAAAGAAACTAGAGATGGATACGCTCAGTTGGGGTTGGCTCCATATTCTGGTGCATTTAGTGACCCATGGTGGGATCGAGATTTGGGGTTGGCAGGTAGAGTTATTGTTAAACAAGAGACTAATAAGGGGTCCAAGATTTCCAGCAAACTAGCCCACTTGGATTACCCAGTTGGTGTTATTCCAACTCTGGCACCTCATTTTGGTTCAGTTGCTGAAGCTCCTTTCAATAAGGAGACCCAAATGATCCCAATTATTGGTCAAGGTGAAGAGCCAGAACCAACAGATGACGAAAAATTGAGCCCCTTATATGGTAAACATTCTTTACGAATTTTGCGAGCCATTTCCAAGAATATTGACGTACCAATTAAAGATATGTTGCAAGTAGAATTGGAAATGTTCAATACCGAAAAAGGGGTTGTTTGCGGATTGGATGGGGAATTTTTACGATGCCCACGGATTGATGACCGGGTTTGTTCATATGCTGCAATTAATTCTTTAGTTGAAGCTGCTCCAAAAGTTGTTGACTCTTCATCTTTAAGTATCGTTGCTTGCTATGATAATGAAGAGGTTGGGTCGCTAACAAGGCAAGGTGCCAAATCCAACATGTTGGAAGGTGCAGTTGATCGTTTATTAACCCAGCACGGCTCTGATGATGAATTGAAGCGGTTGACGTGGGCTAATTCATTTTTCTTGAGCTCTGACGTGTCACATGCTTACAATCCAAATTTCCCAAGCACTATGATGGAACATCATAAACCATTGCTGAATGTGGGGTTGGCAATGACATTCCACCAAGATGGCAATATGCCAACTGATGCGGTTAGCGCAGCAGTTGCTGAAGAAATTGCTCGGCTCTCTGGAGATAAAATCCAATACTTCCAAGCGCCTAATGATGTTCGAAGTGGCGGCACTATTGGTACCATGGTTGCTGCAAAGAATGGTATGCGAGCAGTCGATATTGGTATTCCACAATTATCAATGCATTCAATTAGAGCCACTACTGGGTCCAAAGATGTTTATTTGGGAGTTCGATTTTTCAAAAATTTCTTTGAAAATTGGGAACAAGTTGATGCTCAATTTAAACTAGGTGATTTATAGATTATTATTATATATTGTTATTATTCATTAGATTATGCAATAGACTGGTTATTTACAATTTGTTGTTTTTTTTTCTTCTTATTTTCTTTGACTTCTTTATATAACGAAGCTGATGCCAAAGCAATCCCCAGCGCACCCAATCCACAACTGAAATAAAATGCAACATGGAAACTTTTCAATTGTGACTGTTCATCCTCACCAGGAGCTGCATATTTTTGAACCACACCAGCAAACCCTAACCCGATTGAAATGCTATAGTTCACAACGGTCGCTACTAAAGAAGCAGCGATCCCCTGATGCTTCCTTGGAACCTCTCCAGATAATAAAATTGTCGCAGCAGGGAATGAGAACTCCATCCCCACTGACATGATTAAAAAAATCACAAACGCATGGGCCCAATATGTTTCCTGTATTGGGATGGTGGCACCTAAAATTGCAGTGATTAAAAAAATGACCATTGATAAAAGCATGATTAATGAGATTGGTATTCGTGAAACTAAGATACCTGTCAAAATTGCAGCTCCGAACCCCACAATCACGCATGGCGACATTTGTGCCGTGATAAGTAGTGGAGATTCATTCCTCAAAGTTTGCAAAAATTGAAAAATATTAAAAATCAAGATACCAAACATCATCCACCCACATGATACCACTCCTAATACCAGCCCTATTTCTAGTGTAAAAGTAGGCATTAAAGGACTTGAAGCTCTTTTTTCAATGAATACAAATGCAACCATGAATAAAAGACCAATGATCAATAAAATATACGTATGTGGTTCTTTCCACCCAACAATAGGTGCTTGATTCCAAGCAACGTTGAATAAAACCAAACCTGAGATACCAGTGAAAGCACCATAATAATCAAACTTTTCATTGGAAATAGTATCAGGATCTTTTGGAATTGCATAATAGATAACCAATACCACCAATGCACATACAATTGCCATGATATAATATGCCCACGGCCAGCCAACAGTCTCTGCTAGTAATGAACTAAAAACACTTCCTAAAATATACCCACCTGGAGCACATGCACCAAACAATGCAAACACCATATGTCTTCTTTTACCATTTGGGTATGTTCTACCAATAATAGCCATACAAGTAGGCATCATGATAGCAGGGCCAATACCTTGAAATGCTCTACAGATGATGAAAAAAGTTGCTGTACTGACATAGTTTGAAACACCTGCTAATAGTGACCATAATGCATACCAAGAGTATCCGATCATAAACAGTTTTTTATGACCGAAAATATCACCTAGTTTACCGGCAATTAAGATAAAAGTCCCCACGGTTAAACTATACGCCGCAACATACCATGACATTGAAGCAAGCTCAGTTTCCCCGAAATGTTCACCAATAATTGTTAGTGGAGAGTTGGCTATGGCTACACCGATTTGTGTGAATAATTGGCCCGACATGACTGTCAGCACAAAGATCACTTCCTGATAAAAGTGATTGAATGGGTTGATATATTCGTCCTCATCCTCAAATTTTTCTTCGTTGTTTTTGTTGTTGCTTGAGCTGTTTTCATTATTCTGTATCTTTTCGTTTCGAGTGTATCTATCAGTTTCATTACCTTGTTGATCCATCGTTAAGCTATTAGAATCACTATTTTTACCGCTCATGTTGATATTATAGTTATTTTACCTTTTAGCGATAGTTCCGTTCTGTTTTTTAAATAGTTCAACTATCGTGGTATAACACAACAAATCCTAAAATTTTCCAATATAATAGAGCAAGGGCCTAGATCAAAACACTTATTCAAATAGAGCAAGGGCCTAGATCAAAACACTTATTCAAATATTTCGACCAGTAATACAAGCTTTAGGGACAACTGTATAATCTACAATTATGCATCAATATTAATGTTGTTATAAACATGACTACACTTACCAAGGGGAAAACAAAAAAAAAAAATTTCGTTAGTTTGCGGCGGGCCAATCCAAAGAATGAAACAACGCAAAGATTAATTACTAAAGTAGTAAGGTTAAATGTCCAATAATGTTCAACCCGGAGCTCCGCTATTAGACATAACAAAATTTCCGTAATCCATGCATGGTTTAAATTTACTCTAGTACGCGGGAGCTCCGCTGTTAGACGTAGCAAAATCCCAGTAATGGTTTTACTCTAGAGTGTGCGAGATCGGTTTCGGCCGGTTATCAGCGACCAAATTCAGGCGGCAAATGCGTTCTCTACAGTAATTAAATTAAACCGACAACGGCCAGCGCCCTAAGTATTTGAAAGTATGCTATTATAGTACGTAATAAACGCGTTCTTTTTCTACGCGTAGAATAAAACGTCTATAATAATATTGTTATTAAATATTAAATTCTAAAAAAGGTATTAAACGAATCGAAAGGTTTTGTGTCAATTGAATAATTAAATTGAAGAGGCTTAAAAATTATATTAATCAGTTGATCGTGGGCCAAAAGTTTGTCGTGGGGCATAACTTAACTTACTCGTGAAGGTAAAAGTGGTGTCATAATCATCACTGGAGCACCAATCTAAAGTACAAGTATAGCGACCTGGAGTAGAAGTTTCAAAACTAGTAAAGTAGGAAACATCTTTAGTAATAGTTGGAGCGTAATGAACAATTCTAGTAGAAACTGGCACGCCATCAACTTTGGTACTCTTTGGACTGTAAACAACTCGGGTAGCTAGGTGGGTTTTAGCAGTTTTTCCGCTGTTAGTGCAGTCATAATCATCATCCCATCCGTCGTCTTCGTCTTCGTCTTCGTCATCATCATCCCATTCTTCTTCAAATCCATATGGCATGTCGAGCGGTCGATCCGAACAGGAAGCAGCACCTGCTTCACATAATTCGACCAATTCATCTTCAACCGAATAACATTCCAAAGTCATAGAGTTGGCTCGTTCAATTGCCTTGATCAATCGAGCAGTTTGAAAGTTGACAACAGCTTCGTCAATGAATCGATCAGAATGAGCAGCAAACTTCAAAGCAGAGTACAAAACAATTTGTTGAGTCAACTTGTCGTCTTGACCCAAACTCTTTTCGTACATGTTTGCCAATCGTTGCAAGTTTGAGTGTGGTTGATGGATGGCAGCTTCGTGGTTCTTGGTCAATTTCAAAACTCGACCGGTTGAGTCTCGACAAGCTGGAGTTTTCAAATGGAAACCGTCTTTAGTGTCCTTGATTTCGACACTGGATGTGGCGCCTAAGGCTACACATGCAGCAGATAAGATGGCTAAAGAACTGAACAACATTTTTTGATACATGATTTTTAAAAAAAATTCGACTTTTGAATTTAAAGTGACCATAATATGCCGAGTTTTTATAAGATTTTATTATTGCCGACAAGATTTGTATTTAATATTAAAAAAGACTTTTAATAAACCAAACAGATTGTCCTGGTGCCAATCGGAAATATTCCTTATCAGCTTATTTATTACATTCATCGCATTGTTAACTATCACATTCGTTGTATTACCATTGTTGAGGTTGTTTTTTGTTTAGGATGCCAGAATGTCGAATAATCTTTAGTGTTTTGAATGACTGCAAGTAGATTTACTTGTTCAGTGCATGCTTACAGTAACCTTGGACAAGGGCAGTTAGTGGACAAAACGTGTTGCCAAGGTCATCTACCTACTAGCGGTTGTGG
This sequence comes from Blastobotrys arbuscula, assembly GCA_030564365.1. NCBI lineage: Eukaryota > Fungi > Ascomycota > Dipodascomycetes > Dipodascales > Trichomonascaceae > Blastobotrys > Blastobotrys arbuscula. The sequence goes on along the minus strand of JAJLUN010000057.1, from coordinate 59,864 downwards.
TTGGTATACTAATATTCTACAAACCACAGTTTTAGGCTATATTAATTATAGCACGGCTGTAGAAAGGATAAAAAAAGTCCAAGCATGGTCAACACCTTTTCAATGCATAGATGCTATAAGCGTCATGTATACCACCCCTCACTGGCAATAAAGAAAAGTTTCTCACAGTGTTCAACTTTGACCACGCTATACGGTAGTTTATATAGCTTGAGATATCAGTTAAAAAATAACCGAATGGCTGAACCAAATCAGAGCACACTACTCTCAAGTAGTGAGCTTAACCACTCGGCGTCTAGCTTCCCAATCCAACCAAAATCGTATCTTGTCCAGACATTACACAATTTGAAAAGTTACGATTAGATAAATATAGAGTGGTTGATAATAATTAACCCTCCAAATGCCGCCCAGAGTGTCCCCAAATCAATTTTTTGTCTATGATTCCACTTTATTCCCGGCCTCAACTTCTACAAATCTTTTTTTCGTTCATCTTGTGGTTGCCATGGTCACCATTTTTAAACTTATATTAATTTGCAACCCAGCCATCGTCTTTTTTCTTCTTTCTTTTTTTTTTTTTTTCCTGATTACCCTTGTCCAATTGCGCACATTGAGAATTCCTTTTCCGCGAATAAATTATTCAAATTCAAATCGCATTTTTGGCTTGTCTCCCGCGCCACCCAGTTATTTTTTTCTAACAATGAAATAGAATACAAAAAAAAATTACTTGACATGCATGTCAAAAAAGTTTTTGGTAAAGATGGAAAGTAAAAAAAATATCAGCTTGGTCGCCAAGGCAATAGGGATGGTAGGAATGAACCCGGACTGAGTTTTACACAGATGCCTGTTTTAGAGTGGCATCGGCGGGTTGTACTCTATTTAGGAATTCTAGCGACCAATACTATAGTACACCTGCTGCAATAAAAAAAAGGCTGGTAAATAATCTAAAGGTTCCAATATATTTAATATTTACTAATCGTATTTTAGTAGAAAAAAATAATTATGTTTATTAATTTACAAGGTTCAACAACGGTTAGCAAACCACGCTGAATAACACAACCAACCGTTGGCAATATACGTATTAACCATCAAATACTTGTCCACTTGATCCCTCAGCAATGGCCCAAACTATTAAATTTACTTCGGATTGCCCTCGGCAACAGCCACCACCAGTAAAGAACATTACCCTCAACATTGTAAATTTTATCACATGCTTTAATAGTCCCTCGTAGCCCCATTGAGACATTCAATTTGTCGGCTTCTGGGCCAGCAAACCACATTGCTACTTTGACTTCAATAATGGATTGAGACTTTAGCACAGCATTCATTCGTTCCCCAAACCCCATTCTCGTTTATTTTATATATTTTCAATAACTTAACGAACTTCTTCCAAAATCCGTCTATAGCCAACACTACCTTAACGAATCGGGCCTACAAACGATTAAAATTATTCAGAAAAATTCCGTCGTCCTTTTAGCTATTAGTGTACATTTGATTTTTGTTGAATCACTTTTCTTACAAATTTAACGCAAAAAACGGGGCCGTTAATCCCACCTGATTCAGCCATCCTTAGATTTTCCTTATCATTAAAATCTTGACTCATATCCAAAACATATGCAATGCCGCCACTCATCCCGGCGCCAAGATTTCGACCTATTGAACCTAAAACAACTGCTCGACTACCAGTGATGCATTAATTCACAACCCATAATCACCAATCGACCCCTCGGTAAGATAGGGTTGTACCAACAACCCGATCGGTATTAACGGTATTAGCTTTGGCAACACAACAACCCCAAACACCAACTTCACTAACCAATTTTAACATCGAGGATTGGCGTATTCTAAATCTTAAATCAATTTTTCCAAATATTCAATACTCAATTAGTCATGGTTCATGGATGGGCGGATTAACGATGTGAACGCAATAACATTACGAGCTTTGGTACATGATTAGTTGTTTTGTTAGCGGCCCCCGTCCATGGAGCACCTTCCGCAGGTTTGGCACGTCGAGCCACTTTATGATTAGAATCTAATCAACAGCAAAATCGATCTGATGCAAATTGTTTGGTAGCTGTAATGAAGTGGAATTCTCGAGCTTCAATAGATAAAACAATAATGACAACTGGGGGACCCGCTGTTTTGTTCGACAATATGATAGTGGACTTTGTCCGATGCAATTACCGATGATAATGCTACTCGACTGGCAGAAATTTGCGTATCTGATAAAATAGTGGTTTCATATTCGTATTGTGGGTAGTAAGGACCCTGTTCAAATGGTAAAGCTTCATTTCAATTCATCCATTATCTATTGTAAGTGACTCACTATGATGGTTTACTTACAGTTATTGTTGCAAATATTTTGTAATGTTAAGAAATAAACAAAAAAATATAGAAAAGTAGTAGTGTATTCAGTAAAAAAGTTGAAAGCATACCTATAACTTGATCCGTTGGCTCAAATATATGTTATATTTCTAAATGTTGTGCAGTTGAGCGGATGAAACACTAGTAGAACGATTACTCAGATGAGTATGTCAGTTTCACTGGTAATGAAGAAAACTTTCCAGCGTTCCAAAAAAAAAAGGTAAACGAATTGAAAAATAAGACTATATATTCCAAGTACATAATGATGAGCTACAAGTACATCCAAGTAAAATCATGTTTATTCGATAGCGACTTTTTTTCATGCATGTGGATTATCTAGTGCAGCAATGGCGCAACGGACTCAGGGTCCGAAATTCTAAATGTTGCGGGGCTTTACTCCTTGCCCCCCTTCCCCCCCCCCTTTTATTATTTGATTCGTATCAACAAAAGCTTTTTATGCATAATTAATTAGATCCTCTTATCTATTGAAAAATTGTAATCAATATCGTGCCTATGATAGTTAATTAACAGTACATAATGGGGACGGGCCAAATATTTCTAATTTGTATACAGGCTTATTGTAGTGTAGTAAGATGGTTAAAGTCTGGTCTATATGTGACAATTCTCAATGGCACCAAACAACTTGATCGATTTTGATTAATTAAGTACGAAATAGCGATTAAAAACAAGTCAATAAATGTAACTAGAACATCGTGGTGCATGTCTACTTAAAAGTTGAAGTTAATAAAAAACACGGACAGTATAGACAAAATTGAGGAAAGTATTTACTGTAAACACGAGCCCATCAATACCCGTACCATTTTTATTTTAATATTTTAATTTTCAGTTCATATATTCATATTAATATTAGTTACAGTCTATAAAATTTTTTTTTTTTTTTTTTTTAGTCTTCCTCTTCATCATCATCGTCCATCTCTTCTACATCTTCATAATCATCACTTTCTTCATCATCATCCAGATTGACACTGGCAATAGTTTCTTTACGATTTTCACGTGCACTGGCCAATTTTGAAAATGATTTACCCACACTTTCTCTAACAAACCTGTTGGTAAAAGTATCCCAAACTTTAACAGACCCTTGGGTACCAGCACAAGTGATATGAGCAGCGTTTTCAGGATCAGGAGAGAATCGGACTGAAAAGACTTTGCCAACGTCCAAATCTCTTGACAAAATCATAGAAGGTTTATTATTTTGTAAATTCCACAACTTGACGGTTTTGTCGGTAGAAGAGGTGGCCATATACCCATCGATATGAGGACTGATATCAAAACTTGCGATATCACCATCATGAGCCTGTAAAGTCCAAACACTTTTCCCTTCCATTCTTGCATCGAATTTGTATAACTGGCCATTTTCACTGGCCACATAAAAGCATTGACCATCGCTTGCCCATTGTAAACTTTCGACATCACCATCAACTTTCCATTTCCGTTGACCGGTTTTTTCTTCAACTCGTACATCAGCTACAATCGCCTGGCCATCATACCCACCACTTAATAATACCGTAGGTTCTTTTGGATTCCATGAAACACTACTGACTTTATCATCATGGTATTGGAAACTTTTGGCACAGGTGCCGTTGGAAACATCCCATAATTTGACAGTGGTATCAGCACTGGCAGATGCCAAAATATTTCGATGGAGTTTATTTGATGATAACGATAACACCGCATCAACATGCGCTTTATCATTGACAAGTTTATTCTTATTTTTTTTCTTACCCTTTTTAACTTGGTTATCATCATCGTTAGCAACCCCTAACACCATTGCTGGGAAAACCCCATCGACTTGATCCAGATTCCAGACTTCAATATGGGGATCGAATGTACCAATTGCGGCAAAATTACCAGGACTTGTATTTTCAGTACCAACTCTATAATCCAACCATTCTACACATAACGGTTCAGAAGGTAATAAAAAATCATGGTGAATAAATAAATCATTTCTACCAAATGTTCCATCTTCAGTGACTTCATCGTCGTCGTTATAAACATATACTTCCAAACATGACAAATCATCCTCAGTTTTAGTAGCTAGAATCAAATTATCGGTTGGTAGAATCTGTAAATCGTCTCGGTTTTCTCGATCTTCTTCTTCATTAGGCATGGTTAATACTGCTTCACCGTCTTCTTTTTCATGGTATTGCAGCGATTTGGCGTTACCAAACATGCCCATTAATTGACCTGATGCATCTTCTTCATCATCATAGCTTTCCAAATTATATTCTTTCAAATCTTCATCAATTTCTTCAGTATCTTTGAGTTTTGTTTTTTCATCATCTAAATCTGCATTCGCATCATCTAGTTGTAATTGTGCTAGTTCGTTAAGTTTATCTAGATCCTGTTCAGTAACTTCGTATCTCTCTGGGTGTTCGGATGCAAACCCTCTAGGAACCCATGCAGTAGCTGTAAATGTCATTTTTCTATTTTATTTAAATGATTGTCTACAACTCAATTTTTTTAGAAAGTTTTTTTTTTTTTTTTTGCTCCTTCAAAATTTTTTTTTTTTTTTTTTTTTTCAGCAGGTTGTCTTGGTAATTAGTGCGCGGCTGAAAAAAAATTTTCAAAAAAAATAATAATTAAAAAATAAAAGCGTGATTTAAATCACATGCTATGCACGTGATAAAAACGAGGACCGATTCGCGACTATGGTTTTTGAAAAAAAAAAATTTGTCAATTATAACAAAGCCATGGGAACCTCCCAAAGCCTAAAACTCCCAATTAGGTTTTAGTCTCCCAACTGCAATAAAAATCTTGGGCCAAAACCGCCACGCCACCCAATTAAGTTTGTTTTTTTGGCACACCGAAGCACAAAGAAAACACTTGGCCTGCTGCTGTCAGCGAAAAAGGGTGGCGGCGGGCCGGAGGTTAAATGGGAAAAAATATATAATTTTTTTTTACTACACCGTTATTTCAAGCTGCGATTTGAAAATACCATAGTAACAACCATCTACTACTACTACAAAACTACTTACTACTACCACCCCACCCACCACTAATATATACTATATGATACCCTTACTTGTACAGTGGGCCTACACTAAATCACGCATGATACACGATTCACGTCAAAAATAAAAAATAAACAAACAGGGGCACATCACCACACTAATAAGCCGCATCTCAATTTTTTTTATTTTTTTTTACGACAACCATTATCATATAGAATAAAAAAACGCCATTCTTTAAATATTCAGATAGTGTTGGTTTTATAAAAAAGACTAGAGATTTATTTACTATTTTTGTTTTTCAAAAATCAATATATTAATAAAGCAATTACCCAAGATTTTAAATAAAAAACATATAATTAATAGACAATAAAATAAGAATAATTTATAAAGTGTTTCTTCAAGTTTTTTTTTAATTTTTTGTTTTTTGTTAATTCTAGTAACAATAATAATAATTTTCTCAATAACTAGCTAACAAAAAAAAAAAAAAAGGTTTTTTATATAAACAGCTTATTGGTGGCCAACTTGTTGACTGTTATATTCAGCCATTTCGGCTTCATAACGTTGTTTATCTTGAGCAGCCAAGGCATGATAATGAGCCTTTTCATCATCGTTCATTGCTTGCCATCGTCGACCCAATTCTTTACCAACACCACCAAAAGAGATGGATGGGTTTTCTTGGATAATCAAAGCACGATTATCTCGAGCATAAAACATGTAGGCAGATAAAGCTCTATGATTGTGTTAGTAATTGAGTTGAAAAAAAAACGCGTAATTTATAAATAAATTATAATTTAAACATACTTCTTTGGAGCATTTGGATCCTTTTTTCTTCGCTTGATGGTACCATCAGCTCTTCTTCTTCGGGCAGGTTCGTCTTTCATTGTTGTTTAAAAGTGTTGGTGTGATAAAATTAAAAACCCGGGGTGAATTATTTAAATAAGTTGCAAACTTCTTGACGCGTTTAACTTTAAATGATGTTGCTAAATTGACCCAAAAATAAATAAAAGGTTCTTATCAACAAATAATTGTAATTCTCAAATTTATAAAGTAAATAAGAAAATAACAAAAGAGTAAGAGGAAGAAGAAGAAAAAAAAAATAGGGAAAAAGAGCAAAAGGCCTGTTTTTTAAAGCCTGGGAAAAAAAAAAGATATTGGGGCTTCACCTGCTTTTGCGTGTTTTGCCTGCATTCTTTTTTTTGGGTGCGTAAGCTTATAGCTCTTTTTTGCTGCGCGAGCACTAAAACAGTTTAAAGAGGGAATAAAAAACACTAAACAAAAGAAAGCCAGAACAAAAAGCAAAAAAAAAACAGCACAAAAACAACCATGGCAGCAGGTAATACTTTATTTTATTACCCTCTGTAAGCTTAAGCGGTACAGTATACTTAGCTTACTTAAGCTGGTTAAAAATGCTACGTACGTATACTGCTGGCCAGACAATCCGATATATGTAGCGTATGTAACAATGAATAGGTCCATAGCTATAGTTTATTACCACAATTGGCTGGGCTGACCCAGCCGCACAGGGTAATTTTTTAATTAATCAAATCAACTAGGCTGGAATACAATTGGTGTACGCTTGCTTATCTATTAGAAATTAAACGCAGCAAATCCAGGCTATTAGTATGCAGATTGCGATTTTTTACAGCCAACTTTTGGCTCCATTTTTCCTAAATTTGATGCTTTTGTGCCATGTATTTTTCAATAATAACCAGGAAAACCCAAAAAAAAAAAAAAAAAA
>JAJLUN010000057.1:24577-52696 GCA_030564365.1 Blastobotrys arbuscula | reverse complement strand
AAAAAAAAAAAAAAAATTCCTTATAACGCTACAAGCGTACGTGCCCACCAGAAGTTTAAGTTATTTATTGGGGCGGAGGGGGTTGCAAGCATCAAACCCAAAATTTGTTTTGTTTTTAGCACAACACCGGTTCCCCGTATAAAAACTTATCAAGTGTGAACTTTCGGTAAAGGGCAAATTTGATGCCGCCAAAAAATTCTGTTAACTAGTTACGTATACGTTGTAAGCGCGCGTAATTTTAATATTTAATTATACCGCAAAAACCGGGGCCGATCCATTTTTTGTTAGGGGGAGCTACATGTAAAGTTTACGCCTCCACTGCCAAAGTGAGCTTAAATGTAGCGCCGAACAATTTTAAAACAATTATTTTCAAGCTTGGGAAGTTTTTAGCGTGACGATGCTATGATAATTAATCTAAATCACTTTGTAGAAATATAAGCCAAATATTTTTACCTCTATAAAAAAGGTTACGGGGTGTTACATGTGCTTGAATTTTAGTTATGCTATTTTAGTTAGCGTATGCTCCCACATGTCCAGTTTACTGTTGGTAAATGCTTACGCTTGGGTACAACAGCAAATCCCAGAAAAAAAAAAAATTACTCCTTTTTTAATCACCAATCATCAACTCCTCCCGAAAACAGCACAAACTAAAATATTTTTTTTTTTTTAAAGAATGAGTGATGGGGACAAAAAACCAAAGACTACTGGGGTCAGTGTTGACCAATTATTGAAACAATTGTCAGCAGCTGCCATGATGCAAGAACCTCAACCCACCCAAGCCAAGCCAATGGATGAATACAAATTCTGGAAAACTCAACCAGTTACTAAACTAGATGCCTCAATCGATAAGGAAGGCCCAATTGAAATCAAATCAGTGGAAGATTTACCAAAAGAGGCGTCCGGTCTTCCTGAAAGTTTCGAATGGGTTACAATGGATATTAGTGATCGAAATCAGGTGAATGAAATCTACGACTTGTTGTATTATAATTATATTGAAGACAGTGATGAAGAGTTTCGATTCAAATATTCTCCCGAATTTTTAAACTGGTCTTTAAAACCTCCCGGTTGGCAAAAGGATTGGAGTGTTGGGGTTAGAGTTAAAGCTAGTGGGAAATTGGTGGCATTTATCAGTGGTACACCTGCCAAAATTCAAATTCGAGAAAATGATCCAATTGATATTGCAGAAATCAACTTTTTGTGTGTTCATAAAAAATTACGATCTAAACGAATGGCTCCTGTGTTGATTCGGGAAGTCACCAGACAAGTCAACTTAAAAAATGTCTGGCAAGCTTTGTATACTGCAGGTGTTGTATTACCATCTCCAATCACCAAATCTAGATATTACCATCGGTCTATCAATTGGCCAAAACTATATGATGTGGGGTTCAGTCCTTTACCAGTGGGGTCTACGCCAGCACAACAAGTGGCAAGATTTGCCCTACCTGAACAACAGACGGATCCAAAAGCGCGACCAATGGAGAAAAAAGATGTAAAACAAGTTTGTGATTTGTTGGCAAAATATTCCAAACGGTTCGAACTACGTCCAGTGTTTAGTAATGAAGATGTTCAACATTGGTTTTTGAGTAATGAAGAAAATGATGGTGTTGTATATTCATATGTTTTTGAAAATGATGAAAATAAAATTGTTGATTTTATCTCATTTTATGGGTTGGAAAGTTCTGTCTTGGGTAATGATAAACATGATTCTATCAAAGTTGCATATACTTATTATTATGCCACAGAAGCAGGATTGGGTGGTGAGGATGACGTTGATGAAAAAGAATTGACAAAACGATTGAAAAACATGTTCCACCAAGCATTGATTTTTGCTAAACAGAAGGGGTATGATGTTTTTAACGCATTGACTATTCAAGATAATCCATTAATTCTGGAAGATTTGAAATTTGGATGTGGTGATGGCTATTTGCATTATTATTTGTTCAACTATGCTGCCTTCCCTGTACACGGAGGGTTGGACAGTAACAACAAACTTGAACAATTACCTGATAAGGGTGTGGGTGTAGTAATGTTATAATGTAACAATTATTATTTTTATTTTTATTTTTTTATTTTTTTATTTTTTTTTAAATTAATTTTTCTTTCTAGATCTAATTGTAGCGCTAATTCTGGCTCGATAAGCAAAGCTAGCTTCTTTATCAACCATAAATGCAGGTCGATCTTCTGAATACCCTGCACAGTCTAATCCTAAAGTGACGCATGCTGTACAAGCTGGTTTAATTTCGTCACATTTTTTTCTTCGACATCGACAAGTCCAACAACCATTTTTCGATCTTGGTAATCTAGCTCTTCGCCGATAAACTGTTTTTTCAACACTATTGGGCGAATTGGCAACAGATGTGTTGCAGGAGGCGACTGGATTTGGAGTCGTCGCCTTTTTGGTGCTTCTGGTTGATGGTTTGCGACCAGGTTTATTTCGATTCCGTGTGGATAACTGTTGTGTGAATTCTTCGTCATTGTTATCATCAACATGGTTGTTTTCATCTTCAATCTCGTCTAATTCAACGTCAAATCTATCACCAAGCTTCTTTTCTGTACTCTTTTTCATTTTCTTGGCTTTTTTGACTTTTTTGGACTTTTCAAAATTTTCAATCTTTTTCAATTTTCCTTTACCAGCTCTTCCCTGTTTATTATTTTGGCTTTTATATTTTGGTCTAATTTCTGGTCCTGGCTCTGAATCAGTAGAAGGATTATTAGCAGCAGGTATAATCGTACTTGGAAGCGCCTTTTTCAAATCCTGTAAATCTTTTTTAATTATCGGTAATGGAGGTTGTAGCGACGTTATTGGCAGACTATGTTGTTTGGTAGATTCTAAAAAGCCTCGGATCATTAGGTCTGAATAATATTCGTGATCAACGTCTTCATCGCTATAATCACTAACAGATGATCCGCCATCTAATGATGGAGTTGGAGTCGGACAATGTGGGAAATCAAACGGAATAGGTTGAACTGGCTGGATATCTTGCTCAGGCTGTATAGCTTGTAAAGAAATGGTATTAGGTTCTATTTGTGACAAGGTTGAAGGGCTAGTCGAAAGATCAAAATTTTCAACATGGTCAATGTGGTCATTATCGTTTTTAGAATGCTCCAATTCTTGATAAATGGAGTAATTATGGTCAGTAATATTTCGAGTAGGTGTAGAAGTTAGATAGTTGCCAGCAATGAAGACAGACGCTGCTGAGTCATCGTTTATATCATTAGCGGATGATTGTGAACTTGCTGAAGATGTCAGTCTATTGGTGAAATGAGATAAATTTGATGTAGAGACAGATGCTCTGTTTTCATAATCCTGTTGTTTGTGTGGAGTTTTACTTGGTTGAATCATATGTATAGTGATTCGTGACGGAAATAAATAAATAAATATTTTTATTTAATATAAATATTTGAATAAAATCTATGGGCAGTTTGATTGAAGCAACAAATAGAATGTGATGGTATTAATGGTATTAATGGTATTAAAGGTGTATTACTTGGGTAGTATTGATAAGTCGGCGTGTAAGTGTAATTTTGAGAACAGCCGGCTTAATTTTGGCGATTGTTATGTTGGTTAATATTTTGTATTTTAATGAGACATACCGATGCAAGGAACTCAGCCGCAGCACTTACGCTAGTTAGTGTCAACGAATTTTGGTGATGGTGAGAGCATGTAATTAGCCGTGCGATCATGATATTAAAAAAATTTCTCTTTTTTTTTTTTGTCAACTTCACATTGTGGGGCAAAGAAAAATATCTAATTTAAGAGGTTTGTAATTGCATTGTTATCAGACTGAAATGCGTTTATAACTATTTACACAACTAGTCGGCTAACTCAATACCCACTTGACGGTCATTCAGTTTCGTTTTCCCAGGTCACAAAATGTAGTCTCAAAACAAAAAAAAAAGCGGGGAGTTTCTCAATTCAGTTGATAGTGTCAAGGGAAAAAAAAAAAAAAAAAATTGCGGAATTTCCCGTTAAACCTAAGTGTATATATATATATATATATATATATAAATCCAACGCGTTTGCTGGCCAATTAAAAGTAGATATACCCCTGAATACTCGATTGATCAGCTAAAGATGTAACCTAAAAAAAGTGATTATTCAGGTCCCAATTTTCCAATAATAGAGCATCAATTTGGTTTATCATACTTGACATTTAAAACCCAAATATAACTTTGGTATTAGCACCGTAATATCCATACTTGCAACAACGCATTATATTTCCATATCAAAGATGATAATCCTCGGTATATTTCAACCCCAAATACTACAATGTATGCTTAATTTCTATACATTATTTGTTTGCGCTATGAGCTAAAACGTCGGAGCACCGAGTATGAGGGGCATCAGATCTCCATCAATTCTAAACCTTAGCTGGATTCCCAAAACCTACGTATTGCAGCGATGAAAGTGAATTTAGCCATGGTGTGCTAACAATCATGGAATTGGAATTTAGAGAAGCAAAAACCCTTTGCGCTTTTCCTCTAGACTTTAATGAGCGATATCGGAGTTACGGGTCAACCCAATAACAATACATTAACATCTATTCGGTGGACCGATAATGATCTCGGGGACTTCATCACTTATAACACACCGGTGCACCGATATGTATGCCCCTAACGGTTCTGAATCCAGACCTAATGTAAACGGAAACGGCATAATAGCGACCACATTAATTATAATTAGGGGAAATATCGGTTAGTGGTTTTTATGCACTACCTCCACCATTGTGATTATATGTGCGGTAATTATAGTTTATTTCCAGCTTGTATGGCTATAAGCGGTTATAGGTCAAGCAGTTCTAATAATCTAATGAAAACTTGATCCAACTGTTATTTATATACGTAAGTGCCACGGCTCTAAACCGTTTGATAAGCCTATATTAAAAACAAAAAACAAAATAAAAATAAAACATTAATCGTACTTAATGGACTACCAATAATGTATGATAATTGATTAGATTAGTTGATCGTAAAAAAGAATGGTTTCTAAGAATGTAAAGTTTCACATTGATGCTGTGCCCCGCTTGTTCCCACTAACTATAAAAGATTTGAAAAAAAACCCACTATATATTTTATTTGATAATTTTTTTTTTTTGTTTTAAATCATCAACTATAGACATAACAACAATGGAAGCAAAAAAAACTTTAGAATATGCTCAATCGTTAGAAAACAAATACCCAGCTACTTTAAGAAGTGAATTTTCTATCCCAACTTTTAAATCTTTAGGCCATAAAGATAAAAATGACGAAAGTTTATATTTTTGCGGTAACTCCTTAGGGTTAATGCCAAAAGCAGCCGCTGAAGCAGTCAAATATGAAATGGAAGTTTGGGCTGATCGAGGTGTTAATGGCCATTTTGATCACCCTGATGGGTTAGGTTGGGTCGCTGCTGATGAACCTGTACAACCATTATTGGCTACAGTTGTTGGTGCTAAATATGATAGCGAAGTTTGTATCATGAACACCTTGACTTCTAATTTACACTCCATGATGGCTTCATTCTACAATCCAACCAAAGATCGATACAAGATTTTATTTGAAAATAAAGCTTTCCCATCTGATACTTATGCATTCCAAAATCAAGCCTTATTAAATGGGTATACTATTGAAGATGCTTTGATCGCTTTAAACCCTCGAGAAAAGGAATTTACACTAAGAGAAGAAGATATTTTGAAAACAATTGAAGAACAAGGCGACCAAATTGCTATCATGGTTTTTTCTGGCATTCAATATTATACTGGCCAATTGTTTGATATGGCCAAAATCACCAAAGCCGCCAAAGCTAAAGGGTGCGTTGTTGGTTGGGATTTGGCCCACGCGGCTGGTAATGTGCCAGTATATTTACATGACTGGGATGTTGATTTTGCAGTTTTTTGTACTTATAAATATATAAACAGTGGTCCTGGTTGTATTGGTGGACTATTTGTTCACAATAAGCATGAAAATGACCGACGACCACGTTTAGCCGGATGGTGGGGTAATAAATTGGAAAGCCGATTCAACATGGCTAACGAATTTGATCCGATCCCAGGTGCACCGGGTTATAAAATGTCCAATCCATCTGTTTTGAGTGTTGCGTGTGTTCGAGAATCTTTGAAACTGTTCCAGAAAGCCGGTGGGATTGAAAAATTACGAGAGCGGTCTATTAGCATGACTGATTATTTGTACAAATTATTGACGGGATCCAAGTATTATATTTCACCAGAAGAATCATTCAAACATACTGATGCTAATGATCCAAAGTTCACGATCATCACTCCAAAAGAATCTCAATACCGAGGTGCTCAATTGTCAGTTTTGTATTTACCAATGGGTAAAGGTATTATGCAACATACTTTCAAAACCTGTGAATATGAATATGCTGTCATTGCTGATGAACGACAACCAGATGTTTGTAGATATGCACCAAACCCGTTCTATAATACCCATATGGAAGTTTTCAAGTTGGTCAAAGCCATTGAAGAAAGCATTGCTACTTTTAAACAATAGGTTAAATATTAAATTAATGATGATTACTAACTAATAATTTTTATTTTTATTTTTATTTTTTTATGAATGATCACTATCCCATTGTTCCTTCCATGCAACAATTCGTTCTATGTTTTTATCCATGTCTTCAACAGTGTTAGATTTTAATTCTTGTACAATCTCTTCTGCGTATGATTCCTTAGCATCTGACAAAATGATCTCCATAATCTCAGCATCCATATTTTCTTCCAGTTTTTCTTCATGATAGTTTCGTTTTTTCAACCGATCATACAGAATTTCGGTGTTTGACCGTAATACCACCACCAGATCAACTAATCGTTCAGGGAAAAAATCACACGCATGGAAATCGATAATATTGCCACCTTTTTCCAAATCGTTTTCAATAGCATCGTATAATTTATCCTCATCTACAATATGACTTTTCCGTTCTTCATCGTATCCTGAATAACAATTTTGTGCTTTAGCAACGTCATTCAGTGCAAGGAGCTTCAGATCGGGTAATTGTTCGCTCAAAGTAGTAGCATGGCTAGATTTACCAGTCCCCTATTAAATATTAGTTTTGATGATTAGTAAGTAATACGTACTGGTGTGCCTGTAATCAAAATATTCACCTTTCGATCTAATTTCTCCATCCTTATCTGGTTATTCAAAATAAAATTTATTCTCTACAGCATTAAAAATTTACTCAATACTCCGCGCGGCGCACAAAGTATAATATTGAAGCGTAATAAAAATTGGGACTCAAATTTTTTTTTTTTTTTTTCCTTCCAATATATTATAATTTTAAAGACAAAAAAAAAAAAATCATCACCACCACAAAACAATCACAATCAACCATCATCAGTATCATCAATAATCATAATTTTTCAACACGACTTTTTTTCACGAAATTTTTTATCTTTCAGAACGTTTCCTAATTTATTCAATCAACTACATCTAATATAATTCAATAAAATAATGAATAGACAGAGTACGTTTCTTTTCAAAATTCTATAAATCAATGTTTTTCATTTTTTTATTTATTTAATAACCAACTAACACAATTTTTTTTTTTTTTAGTTCCTGGGGCGCGATCGATTCCAAATGTTAATCAAAGAAGTACACCAACGGTCCCACTGGCACTTCGTGTACAGAACGGTTCGAAGCAATGTAAGTATTTCACTAAAGAAACGGATCTAACAGCTTAGCAGTGGTCAATGGGATGTGGGGTCAACAGCCAATATCACAACCTTCCCGACCTGGACCGGGAGCTGCTTCATTCGCCCAAGCGGTCAGCAGCAGCGGATTCCAACAAGCAAATAGCCATGTACAACCTACCTCACTAGATTTAAATGAGTTCCCAGCATTAGGATCAATTCCGTCTCAACAACAACAACATCAGCTTTCAATGTCAAGAAGCAATACTCAATCACCTAGACCTACAAATTCATTTCAGAGGCAGGAGGTTGTCGAAGATTTCCCGGCATTACCAAGTACAGGCGCCAACGCAGCTAATATAATCACAGCCACTACTACGGCAACTACAATTAATGGTAAAAGTAATGATTTGGAAAAGTTTGGTACGGAAGGGTTGTCAGGAGTAGTAAGAATGGATAATAATGATCAAACTACAGTAGCAATTGGCAGTGAGTTGGGGCAACTAGGTCTCAATTTCAGTCCGGATGGTCAACCATTATCACGGACGTTTTCATCGCCGTGGATTGGTACTAGTAAACATAAAACTGAACCGGAGTTTGAATTACCATCATGTTATAATGTGCCATCAGCTATGCCACAATCTCAAAAGATTCAAAATTTGACAGAAGAAACGTTGTTTTATATTTTTTATACAATGCCTAGAGATTCTATGCAAGAAGCTGCTGCGCAAGAATTAGTTAATCGAAACTGGCGGTATCATAAAGAACTGAGGTTATGGCTGACCAAAGATCCACGGAGTGAGCCTATTCAACAAGCTAATCAAGCTGAACGAGGGTTTTATATCTTTTTTGATCCTTCACATTGGGAGAAGGTTAAGAAGGAGTATATTCTTCGGTACGCTGATATCGCCTAACCAATACAATTTTATGAAAAGAATATTAATAACACTTAATCATTAACATAGTATAGAGACTACTAATATATATTAAATCAAAAGGGTATGATAAAATATTTATTTATTTTTTTCGTGTAGATCTGTTTTTATTTTTTTATTTTATTTTTATTTTTTTCGTTTATAATTACCATATGCTCGATCGTATTTATTTTGGCCTAATGTTTTTCCCATTTCGAATCCGGCCAACCGCAGTTTTGCTATTATTAATTTCCAATTAAGTTTGCTATAAATAAAATTTGTAAAACAAGTCTGAGATTCTTAAAAGTTTAAATCTTGTTTCGTCGTCTAAAACCAGCGCTTAATTTTCTTAAGCAGTGTTCGGCCCAAGATAAACTTGTTCCATCTGCCTAAATTTTATTTATTTATTTATTTACTGAGTTACGAGCAGCTCACAAAAAAGTTTTCAGACTGCGTGCATAAAATTCTGCTGCCGCTGCTGCAGTGTGCTGCTGAACGTACACATCAAATCCCTTAATATTAATAAAACCGGCTGTGTTAATTGTAAAACGCCTATAAGATTCTAACCACGTAAGCTTAATTTAATAGCTAGAACTTTTTTTTGTTGTTGCTGGCTTTATTTAAAAAATGGCTCTATTAACCAATAACTTATATTAGAAACACGCCAAAAATAGATTTTTTTATTTTTATTTTTTTGGCCTAACAAATTTTTATTTTTTCTTTTCTCCTTACCAAAATTTAAACATCGGAAATAAAAATAAAAATAAAAATATCACAAACAAGATCTTACCACTCTGACTTCTATCCAACAAGATCTCAATCAATAAACCAATTTTTTATTTTTTATTTTTTTTTGGATAACTTTTTTTTTACGACATCCCTAGGTTCTGATAGATTACTTTAGGGTTCCAATTTGTTTTGTTTACTTTATCCGATTAACTTAATCACTTTTATCAAAAGGGATTATTATTTTTTTTTTTTGGATTCTAAACTTTAATACAGGGCACCGAATTTTTGGAAATACGCGGGAAATAAAAAAAAATCAAGAGAAAAAAAAAAAAAAAAAAAAGGCCAAGGCGCGATTTTTTTTTTACAGACATCATCTACCTTTTCAATCATAATTGTTTAAAGGGAATCAGTGTATATTTTATAACAGCACAATAGTAAGTACCTTCTAAAAAAAAAAAAAAAAAAAAAAGACGAATTATCACTAACATTCATAGTGGACAGATCTGGGTCATTTCGGCGCAACAATGACGACCCTGAAGCTAGCAATGGTGCAGATTTTAGTAGAAAGCGATCTTTAATTCGACCAGAACGATCACGAATTGAGCCGGGACATCGACAATATCATTATACACAGCTAGCAGCTCAACAATCGGGGCGTATTAACGTGCAACCTTCCACAACTGGTAACGACCCGGTACTTCAAGATGGACAACAAATCCCAATGACTGATATGACACCTGCTGATGAACCATTGGACCACAACAACAATAGTAACAACAACAACAACAACAACAACAACAATGCATCCGGTCCAATAGAAGAATTGGACGAGCCGTCGGAGTTACCAAGTGGTAATAGTTCAATAGATTTGAAAGGTGGTAGAAACGTTTATGGGTTGAACGACGAAATTGATGATTACCATGATGCTATTAACGACCATCATCATAGCCCTCCTGAACAATATGGACCACAAAATCTAAACTTAAACTCACAGGCCACAGCTCCATTAAATAGTAGTAATAATAATAACCAAAGTGAATTGGCTAGAAGCCAATCCCAGAAAAACAAAAATACACTGCCAGCACCCAGAGAAGGGATTTCCTTTTGGCATGCTTATTGTAAAGTAATAACGTTTTGGGCGCCCGGTGCGCTGCTCAGTTTGTTTGGCATGAAGGATAAGAACCGACAAATGGCATGGAGAGAAAAGATTGGGTTGATTACTATTATTATGTACGTGGCCGCATTTGTCGCGTATTTGACGTTTGGTTTCACTACCACGGTGTGCCACAACAATGTTCTACGGCTTCGAAACGGAGAAGTTAGTGATCAAATGTATGTTATTATTAATGGGAGGTTTTATGATTTGTCAAAATCAGAACACCCTCGAGCAGTTGGTATCGATAACAAAGCCAATGTTGTTTTTCCGCCAACTGCCGCCGGTGGCATGGATGCATCATTTTTGTTTCAAAATGTTAATGGACATTGCAAAGGGTTAATTACCCCCAAGCCAGAGTGTTCTATCCCTAATGACGGTGAAGAAGTGGCTTGGTACATGCCATGCCAAATGTTTGCTCAAGATGGGTCCACAAGTCCAAATTTCACTTCTCCACATTATGAAGGTTATGCATGCCATACTTCTTCAAAAGCTCGAAAAGCTTATTATAACTTGCAAGATACTGTCAGTTTTGGGGAAGTATATTTTACTTGGGAGGATGTTAAAAATAACTCTAGACAGTTGATTGTGTATAAGGGTAATGTTCTTGATTTGGGTTTGATTGATTTCATTCAAACCGATGATTTGGACTATCCAAGTGAATTTGACATGTTAAAAAAAGATGATTTGCTGAAAGGTATTGATGTTTCACAATACATGGCCCATGGGAGAGATTCTCAAATTATCAAATGTTTGAATGAAATCGCACTAGTTGGGTATATTGATACAGAGCAAATTGGGTGTATTGCGTCGCAAATCGTGTTGTATGTCTCGTTGGTATTTATCATTGGTATTGTTTCTGTTAAATTTTGTTTTGCATTGTATTATCGATGGGTGGTTAGTTTTCGACAGGGGGCATTTTATATGGATCGGAAACAAGCTGAGGAACATCAACAACAGATTGAAGATTGGTCAAATGATATTTATGCTCAAGGTCCAATTCAACGGGCTCCTAATCCTCCACGAAGAACTGACCGATCATCAAAGTTATTGGGTAAATCTAATAAACGAGATACTGTAAATTCCGTTACAATGGGGTTGCAAAATCCAGTAGCTTCCTCAAGTAAACTAGCAGGAGGAGCCAGTATTTATAACCAGAACAATAATTCTAGAGGGTCTTTTATGATGTTGAATAATAACAATTCGGTAATTGATCCATATGGTAATGGCTTACAAGGTGGTGACCAATCTATTTTTTCTGCAAATACTTCATATCGAGGTGCTAATGGTATGGATGATAGTTCAGTTTATTATGACAACGATTATGATTCTCAAACTATGGCAAATAATAGTGGATTATTAGGTAATGGTATGGCTGACTATGTTGTTCCTCAACCACCAGCAGGATATCAACCATTTGGTTTCCCATTGGCTCATACTATTTGTTTAGTTACTGCATATTCTGAAAGTATTGAAGGATTGCGGACCACATTGGACTCCGTCGCCACTACGGATTATCCAAATTCGCATAAATTGATTTTGATTGTTTGCGATGGTATTATTAAAGGTTCGGGTAATGATATGAGTACTCCAGAAGTTGCTCTAAGTATGATGAAAGATTTCACTGAACCGCCTCAAGAAGTTCGACCATATTCTTATGTGTCTGTTGTATCTGGGTCTAAACGTCATAACATGGCCAAAGTATATGCAGGGTTCTATAAATATGATGATGATACCATGGATCCAAGTAAACAACAACGGGTTCCAATGATGGTTATTGTTAAATGTGGCACTCCGGCAGAAGCCAATGCTGCCAAACCAGGTAATCGAGGTAAACGGGATTCTCAAATTATCTTGATGAGTTTCTTGCAACGGGTCATGTTTGATGAACGGATGACTGAATTGGAATATGAAATCTTTAATGGTGTATGGAAGATTACTGGCGTTGCCCCCGATTTTTATGAGATTGTTTTGATGGTTGATGCCGATACCAAAGTTTTCCCGGATTCTTTGACTCATATGGTTGCAGAAATGGTCAAAGATCCCGATATTATGGGTCTATGTGGTGAAACCAAGATTTCTAATAAAATGCAAACATGGGTTACAATGATTCAAGTGTTTGAATACTTCATTTCCCATCATCAAGCTAAAGCATTTGAATCTGTGTTTGGTGGTGTTACTTGTTTACCGGGTTGTTTCTGTATGTACCGTATCAAAACTCCAAAGGGCGCTGATGGGTATTGGGTTCCAATTTTGGCCAATCCTGATATTGTTGAACGGTATGCTGATAATGTTATTGACACCCTACACAAGAAGAATTTGTTATTACTAGGTGAAGATCGATTTTTATCTACATTAATGTTGCGAACTTTCCCGAAAAGAAAACAGGTCTTTATTTCAAAGGCCGCTTGTAAGACTGTTGTTCCTGATGAGTTCAAAGTGCTGCTATCTCAACGACGTCGATGGATTAACAGTACAGTTCATAATTTGTTTGAACTGGTGTTGGTTAAAGATTTGTGTGGTGTCTTTTGTATTAGTATGCAATTTGTGGTGTTTATTGATTTGATCAGTACTTTGGTGTTACCAGCCGCAATTACATTCACTTTATATGTGGTTATTATTGCAATTGTTAGTACTCCAACCCCAGTTATGTCTTTAGTTTTGTTGGCGTTGATTTTGGGTCTACCGGGTATTTTGGTTGTGGTGACTGCTCATCGAGTTTCTTATGTTTTGTGGATGCTTGTTTATTTGCTTGCATTACCAATTTGGAATTTCATCTTACCAATGTATGCATACTGGAAATTTGATGATTTCTCATGGGGGGATACTCGAAAATTACATGGTGCTGGTACAGATAAGGGTCATGAAGAAGAGGAAGGTGAATTTGATTCTTCCCAAATTGTCATGAAACGATGGAGAGACTTTGAACGGGAACGAAGACGAACTATTATTCCTCAAGCAATGCCAATAGGTAACCAGTATGGGTCACAATCTTTTGCTGGTGGTAGTGCTGGTGGCGCAGGATCAATTGTCAGTTCTACGTATAGCCCACACCATCATCAGCAAGCCGGTGGTAGTAATGGCGGGTTGGCACGACATGTAAGTGATTCATCGGATGAGTTTCAAAAAGTAGATAATTCAAATGTATTATAATATTGTAATATTATTTTATTTTTTAAAATTGATATAGAAATTTTTTTTAATAATAAATAAAGGAGCGTGGGTTTATTTTTATTTTTATAACAGTAATGACTGTAATAAAGTCAAAGCATGTAAATCGTTTGCAGCGATATTCAAACTTTGTACAACTAATGGTCGGATCAGCTGGTTGTCTAATTTTGAGTGTGTATCCAAAACGTACAATAATTCCGCTCTTAACAAACTAGGCATTGGCATTTTCCCTCTCAACGGTTGGTCACTAATGTATTGTTTTAAAATGTTTGACACTCGTAAATCTAATAGTTGTTGTGCGGCTTGTACATTCGCGCCGCCGCTATCACTGCGGCTTTGAGCCAGTCGCGCTAGCTCGTCAATACACAAATACGCAATTTTATGCCGAGATAGTGGGTTGACTTTTCTAGTAGAGCCGGTAAACATTTTGTTAATGCTGCCTAAATTTTGTGTCCAATTCGAGGGCGGGGTGTATAAGAACGAATTATTGAATAGAATTTGCGACAACTTTTCATACCACTGGGAGGTTGGTGTATTTACTGCGGTTTCTGAGTTCATAATAGTATCAATAACTAACTTTTTGTAAACATCTTTATCAAACTTTTCAAATGATGGATCCATTTCCAATGAATTGTTTGGAATGGTCATTAAAATGTATTCCGTAGCTTGTAACAATTGTTCCCAAATTCTACCATTACCTTTATCAAGTTTTATAAATTTTAGAGCCAATTCGCAAACAATCGTTGATGATAATTGCCACAATTGTACCGAATTTTGGTCATCATCCCCAATTTTTAAAATAGGACAGTCGAACTTAGTTTCCATTGGAATCAACACTTTACCCAATACTCTCTCAATAGTATTATTTTCAACAAGTTTGGGGAAAAATGGGTCCAATGAATCTAGCATTGACAATACAAGTTTCAAAACCCGTTCACATAATGATACAAATGTAGGCCGTTTATATTCTTTTTCACTTTCTTCATATTCTTTGAATGGTAGATCAATTAAATCGCTGTATACTGTCAAAACTTTACTGGCATTATCACAATTATCAACCGGAATTTTGGATAGTTGCTTGATTGCCGCTTTTTGTAATGGTGATAGATGGTCTCGATCAGTATACAATGGAGGTAACGCGCCAAAGCTGGCACATTTATACAACACGTTACAACTAATCTCAATATTCTGTGATGATAAAGTAGTGGTTAATGATAGCGGAGTATACAACTCTGCCAGAAATGTCAACGCCTCTTGAGTTGTTTTGGCATCCTTTAAATCATTATCAAAGTATTTGGTTCGATTTTGCCAAAATTCCCAAATGCTTTTTTGGCAATTTAAGGGCAACTCCAATTCATCTGATTTTTTAAGTTTCAACAAAACCTGTGCTAACCCTGAATAAATTGTCCCACTCAAACTTGGTGGGTTATTAAACGGTAGAACATCAATATCATTGTAATATTCCAACAGTTGTTTCCACAACTTTTCAAAATTGTCACTCTGATTTTGGATAAATAATGGTCCAAACTGTGCATACAAGTTACTGATTCCTTTGATAATCAGCTTCATCGTTGATACCCATTCCGAATCAATTTCTTCTTCTACGAAAGGGCGAATTTTCATCACGGTTGGAATCACCACTGCTTGACAAACCGACCATACAATAATTGGTAATTTACTTCCATGGGATGACAACACTCTAAACAAGATCGTGATGGCACCATCTCGAACTTGGGGTTGGTTATTTGATGCAATTGTTGTTAATCGTAACAACGCAACCATCCACAATGAATATACTCCACTACTATATTTTTTCTTATTCTTATTATTACCAATTGGTTGGTTGGCCACCTTCATTAATGAATCAACACTGCTAATTTGTGAAAAAAATTCGTCCGGTAAGGTATCCCCAGCCAATCCACGTAAATGATCACAGACTCCCCAAAAGAATGAACTTGCAGTGAAACACGTATTCAAATCGAAGCTTTGGTTACAAAATTTGAACAAAATATCAATCAATTGCAACAAAACATTAATTGGCAACGATTGCAGAAAATCGTTGCAGACAAGCTCAAAACTTTTAAATCCCGTTTTGACAAGTTTGGAATTCTTATCACGAATCTTCGTCAACAAGTACTCATCTTCGGAATCACATTCGTCACTCCATTCAAATACACTATCGATAATATCCAGCACGATGTCCCACCCAGTAAGTTCAAAGAACCCACCACAATGGGCTAGAATGCTATTGACATTTTCAATAATTGACACATGGATATCACCTTCCGTTGATAAAATGTCTTTAACATCTTGGCTCGCATCGGGTACTGTCAACTGCACAATTTGCAACACACTCGTTCGTAATGATTTTAACACTCGTCCTTGAACGTGAACTTCTTTTTCGCTCAAAATCATGGCTTGATAACTAACTAAATTTAGCACATTACCTGAACATGTCCTAGCTTCACTTCCAACTTGCCGAGTGGTAATAACTCTAGATAGGTAATTAACCAAAAAATCGTAATTAGTATCATTGAAATTTTGGATGCAAATCTTACCGATCGACCCCAAAAGTTCTAGTAAAAAACTTGGGTTACCCTCCGCTATTTTACCAATTCCAGCAATTGGTATTTGTTCATCATTAATTCCTAATGTTAGTTCAGATACCCCGACAATAGATTTCAACAGATTATTCAATGAGATATCATCATATTTGGTGGTAGATTCAATCAATTTTTTCAACGCTGAATCAACTGATGCGAAATCACCACCAAGCGTCAACGCCGAAGAGTTTGGATTCCTGATAGAATGTGGATGCACCAGCACATCAGTATACTGTAAAGTTTCGATAATTATTGACCAGCTTGATTCCAGATCTGCTCCCAGAGCCAACCCTAAATTCAGTAACGCTCTCAAACACAATGCATTTCGATTCCCCAACCTTGAACTTGGTTGAGTGGTGTTTGGATTTGGTGACCCTGAAGGTAAATGTTGATTACTGTTGTTGGCCACCAATGATTCACTACTATTATTAAAATTACCACCGCTAAATTCCACGGCACAGTTGCCCAACAACTTCATGAACGCATCTCTTGGGCCAGTTAATTTTAGTAATGCTGCAGAATGGGCGATTTTTTGAGCATCTCTAACCGTTAAATGATACAGTTGATCTTCCATTGCACACCGGGTAAAGATACTATACATTGATTCCATTGCTGGCCAACATGCAGTAATGAATTGATCCGCCACCACACTTTCATTTTTTTCGACACCCTTGTTGATCCCATCAGATAAGGAATTTAAACTGCTTAGTACCAAATAATGCAAATAACTTTCTGGGAATTGTGGTTCGGCCGTTTTATCCAACATGTCAATGCATGGCATTCTAGCCTTTGAGGTTCGTTGTGATAGCCCATATACTTTAATATCATCAATGAGATCACCATCACTGTTTAAGGGGAGTTTTAAAATACTAGTAGTCTCACCATGACCAATTGCTTTCAAGTCCGAGGATGCAATTTTGGCCAAGGTCATTAGTAAATCATGAATAGAGTCACGGCGATCTTTCTGCATATCGTATTCTTGAAAAAATGCTTGAACTAATGAAAAACTGTGACAAACGCCATTGAAAACTTCCATGCATAAAATACGTTTCCAATGTGGAGTAGATTTTGAATCTAAACATTGAATAAGCATTGATAAAATGACCTCACTTTCTACTTTTAAAACTTGTAATTGGCCAGTCAATAATCGGTATAATACCCTTACAACTCTCATAAAAATTGAAAATTCTCTTTTTTCTGTAAAAAACCTTAATAATGTTGGTACAACAGATGTTCGTAATTGATGGGCGAATTCTTCATGATTTCCAAACATTTCTTCATGATTTACTAATATTGTCTCCAACAATTCCAAAATAAATGTTAGTGGCAACTCCTTAATTCGTAAAAATAGTGGTGGTTGTTTTTCAATTAGATTGCTCAAATCTACAAAGATCCTCAACGCATCATATGCCTCTGAATTAATCTTGGTCTTTTTATTATTATCCAAATCCACCTCATGCACCTTTTCACTCTCACCCTTTTTATCACTGGCCGCCACTTTATCAAACAGTGATGTAGTAATCTGATTGAACGTCGCGCTAGCAGTTGAAATTACAATACCATTATTCTTCCTCTCTTGCAATTTGGCACATATTTGTAATATACTAGCCACCAATTGATCGTATAAATCATCGCGATAATTCTGGGCCAAAGGATTTAAGCATTGTAAAATTTTCAGTTGAATTTCCATTCCTAAATTAGCAGCTTCGTTCAATGCATCTAATACTCGATCCAATTGATTTTTGGGCAACGCTTTATTTGTGGTTAACAATTGCAAGCAATGGATAGCTGTTGCGCAGTATTTGGCATTTCTGGTCAAACAAGCGATATAAAACGGTTGTAAAAATGATGCATCGTCGGCAAGTTTGTGTAAGAAATCTTGCTCATTAGATCTGTTATCAAATGTTTTTAATACATCTAAACTCTTTTCCGCGGCCTATATTATTAGCAATTATTCATGGTTATTTATTTATTTTTTAAACAAACTTACCTGCCGCAATTCTGTATTTTTTCGTTTTGTTTGCGATATTAAATTTGTTAGTTCTGTGGTTAGTGTATGAACAGTTGTCATCTTAACCAGCTACCAGTCCCTGAATTGAATCTGAATGTCTAATGTATTGAAATATTGAAAGTAAAAAAATAAAAAAATAACAACAACAAGTATTCTGTCATGAATTCGGTTATCGCGTGGCCTTTGGATCTTCCTAAAATGTCAGCCCCCAAAAGGTCGGATCGGACATGCACCACAATGCCTCAGGCTTAATTAATTTTTAAATTATAGTAAAACATATACCCAGATTTTTAAATTAAGTAAGTTATCTCCCAATTACAGGCGTACAAAATAAAATAGATGAAATTTTTTGGTTAGAAGTTGCAAAAAAATTTTATTTTATTTTTCTCACTAGACACTATAGACAACATTTAGCCATGTTCTCTGTACAATCTCTTCCACGAACCACTCGACTAATAGTCGAAAGTAAAGCCAAATTTTCGACGTCGACAATATGTTCATTTGGTACAGCTCAACATAACAGTAATACCCGGCATTTTAGCATCAAAAGACCAAGCAACATCACATCCGACCTCCCACCTTCACAACCATCGCAATCACATAAACTTCGTAAAGCATCAGTACCGTTTCGAGACTATGACGCAGTGAGACGAAACGCCATGGGTAGTGTGAGCCGGGAAGATATTGCCTTGGACTCATTTTTATCACGACATAGACCGATTTTTTTGATGGATTTGAAGGGTGAAGGCATGTCAAGAATGGGGGCCAATAACAGTCCATGGTTTCAAAGCGCCAGTGGCAAAATTTTGGATCCGGAAATGAACCATGTACCAGAGGATGTGGTTGATAGATTGAAACCATTCCAAGAACAAAAGCCATTGGAAGATGAAGATTTTTATGAAAATGATCCTTTATTGATGGATGGGTTTGCACAGCAGTTGGAAAAAACGTTAAACTTCAAAATTAAAGATATGGAGGTTTTGATGCCAGCTGGTACATCTGCTTCATTAGTTTTGGTTAAAAACCAAAAGGATGTTGAAAAATATGACATTAAAACTAATAATGAAGAAGAAAAACAAATGGAAACGTTGACCAAATCACCAACTTCTGATTCATTTTTACGGCCAAACTTTATGCAATTGACTTCTGTTATGAGAAAGAGACGAATTAAAATGAACCGACATAAATATAAAAAGAGAAGAAAAGTTCAAAGTGCAATGAGAAGAAAGTTAAATAAATAGTTTAATAGAAAAAAAAAATTTGTACATAATAAATAAAAAAAAATATATATATATATTTTTTTATTTCTATTGATTAGCTCGTGGTGGCATTTCATGGATATATTGTTCCATTGGTTCATTATTAATACTGCTATCCGTGCTGTTGTGTCGCCCATCGCGGCTAGAACTACTAGATTCAGAAGGATTGGATAAACTTCGGATTGAGAATCCAAAATACCCCAATTCAACCAACTGATCTGATAGCCAGACTACTGGACTTTTCACTCGTCGATATACTCGTAACAATGCGTTATCCACAGTACTATCTGAAAATGAAATTGGTGTAGCATTATAAATTCGATGAGCTGGTATTGTAGTGTGTCGGTGTTGATAATCATTAATATTGTGATTATTATTGTTATTATTATTATTATTGTTATTATTACTCCCAGTTGGATCGTGGTCATTGTTGTTGTAATCATCGTCATCATTATCTTCGTTATTTTCGTTATTGTCCAAATTATCTAATTCAATATCATTATCTTTCATATTAACACCAGGATACATTATATCATCTTCAAAAACTTGCCTACCTAACACTCTTCCAGCTTCACATTTTCGCTCATTTTGCTCCACTCGTTGAGCCCATTCCCATACAATAACAATACTCATTGAACTCAACAACCAACTAGTACTATCTGTCCATTCAACTTGCCACCATCCGCCAACATCAACAATAAATAATGCAATAGGGGCCAAAGTGGCCATAATCGTAACAATCGTAAACAAAATCAAACTTTTGGTCAGCACCGTTGACCGGTATTTTGTAACCGTATAATAAACAACACATCCTGCATAAATAACTGCAATGGATATGCGAAATAAATAAACAAATGCTGGTAAACTACTAGCATTCAATTTAGAATGAAAGACTGATACTCCCCAAAGAGTCTCGCTAACTAAAATGAGGCATCCACCAAGCCAGAAAACTAACCGTTTTTCACGCTGTCTCGGAAATAATGACATTATAACTTGCACTTGAGCCATTAACAAGAAAGTATCAAAGATCAAGTTGAGAATATTAATCTTTGTCGCATTTCGAAGTTTGGATCGTAAATGTTCCGCGTTGACAAAACCCAGACTGTATTGCCGTTTTAATTCTACAGTTGCGGTAATAAATATCACTAATAAATAGATCGATGACAAAACAATTGATAATTTTTGAAAAAATGGCCGTCTAGATCCATCCAAAATTACAATGCTCAGCAATAAACATATAATCATCGATGATGATAATGAATAAGCCAAGGGTGAAATTGACGCATTAAATTTACCTTGATCACTTTGGATCCATTTGGTCCATGCATCTCTTTTTGTAGTAATCAACTGCGTTTCCCCCACTCGGTCAACACTTGTGACTGGGTGCCCTTCAACACATCGCGGTGTAAAAGTCGCAGCAGCTTTACCTGTACCTAAAGTTACTGTCTTTGATTTGTAAACTATGGTCCCTTCGGTGAGTGTTAAAGGATCACATGCATCATGTGGTTCTGAAGAAGTCGCATCATCACGCCAGACTCGTTTATTTAAAACTGGTATTTGTGCTGGTGGTGGTGGTGGCGGCGAAATGACTGGGATATGTGTCGGTGTTCTTTTCGTACTTAATGTTGTTGGAATATATGGTGATGCTGTGTTGGTATTGTCAAGTTGTGGGTGTAAAGCTGCTGCGATGTATATCAAAAATAGCAATAAAAGAATTTTCATGCGATGGTGATGTGTTCATTTATTTAGAAAATAAAAAATAAAAATAAATAAAGAGGTTGTTTAATAGGTTGGATTGTTGATAATTTTTTGATCGATTTTAACGCCTATTCTCTCAATGCGAATAGTATACCAAAAAAAAAAAAAAAAAAAAAAAAAAATATTCTATATATATTTATGTGTGTCGTGAGAAAAAAAAAAAAAAGAATAAAAAAAAATAAAAAAAAATTGGCGATATCTTTTTGTGCCTGGTATTATGTGAACAGTAAACTTCAAGCCTATTATGTGGGATCCTTATAAAAGTTCAAGTTTTTTTGTTTTTTTTTTTAAGATTGCAAAAAAGGTTATAAATTGAGTTGCAGACAGTGCTGCAAGTTATGCTAGTCAACTTATAGTGACTGACACATGAGGTATAAAATTTTCGCACCAATCGGATTGTCAAAACTATACAAAACTATATAAACAGGGCGGCCATTATAAATAATCATATCATAGATACTTGAACTGCTTTATTTGATATATATATACGATAACTTAGTAATGCTCTTGATAAATTTTCGATCAAATTGTAGTATTAATCAAGATATCATCTTGTCAAGCTTATTCTTAACTCTGCCCGGCTGGCCGATGTATTTTTGGCGTGGATAAAACTTTCTTTTGCCGCCACAAAACAAAAAAAAATTATGTAAATTTAAGCACAATTGGGATATGTTTCTTTCTTTTTTCTTTTTTTTTTTTTTTTTTTTAAAAAAATGAGGGGCTAATTAACTCACCCCAGTCCATTCGGGACTTTGAACAATTTGGGTGGATATGCGAAGAAAGGGAATTTTTCTTATTGTCCATTAATTTTATTATTTAGAATAGTATGTGTTATTGTAGCTGTACATTGTAAATTTAGTGAATGATTCTCGGATTTCCCCCAATTGATAAATTATAATTAGATTAAATGCCTAAAAACATGCAAATAATCAACTTATCCCTGAATACATGTCCAACAGAAGGGTAAGTTTGAATGAACGAAGTATCCGGCTCAACACAAGAAAAAAAAAAAAAAATCACAGCCACAAATGTCAATGACAAGCTAGCTCAATTAATGCCGATAGGGGTAATTTTTATGGATTTAATCCGAAAAACATAACTGCACAACTGGAGTGTCTTGTAACGTTAATTAGATTCTGTGAAATCGAACAATTGCTTAAGGTAAGGTAAAGTTCGGGTCACCTTATAAACGCACTTTGGCTCTCTGTTTTTTTGGTTTTTTTTTTTGGTACTGTAATGGCTGTACTAGTTGTATGAATGCAAGCAAATAAATTGAGGGTCCAATCGCGTATCAGGCTACATAAAATACCAAGTTAATTTATAGATGAATACATCGGTCAAAAGCGAGACGTTACTATAAGCATGCATTCTCGCGTAACAAAATGAACCTTCGCTAAAAACCACGAGGATCAATATTATCTTAAGTTGTTGAAAAATCTGCTTCCACCATGCAGTCGTTTATTTTTGTCTTAACAGAACTTATTTCCCCACATTTCGTAGCTTCTAGTGTAGTTACAAGAGCTGTTTGAAACGCAGCAGAAGATCATTGGGGGCGTATATCGGTCCACAAAAAACTATAACCTTTGCTGAATTATGATTTTTTTTTTTTTGAAACCATATCCAGATACATCAGATTAATAATTATTGGCTGACAGTTTTATCAATACATGAACTAGATGTCCCAAATTTGAGATAAGATCTAGCACCTCAACATCATAATCTTATAGCCTATCTCAGCGTCAAATGTTAACTTTAATTCCGACCCCAAGCCCCAAGCTGGCAAAAAGCATTCATAAGAAAAACCTAGTTTGGGGATCAATCCTATAATGACTTTGGCAGTTCTCAAAATAAACGGTCTACAATAATAGTTATGAGTACTCGTTAGAATAGTTATTACATGAGCATCGATGCACGATAATGATTTGAACCCCATCTACATGCCATGATTATGCTGATACCGAATGCGTATCTCTATTTACAGTTTTCATGGAGGAAATTTAACTAAGCACAATTTAATGGACCCCACTTGGGTGCCAATAAATGACAAAGCCTTATCAAACGGATATCTGCTGCTGCCACGGCCACACTCAATTTGAACTAAGCTTCTTAATAAAACTTAATATTCAATGCGATACTTATCGATGATTCATTTCAAGCTTTTTTTAGCAGGCAAGCTAAATTATTACCAAGCTACTCATGCATGCATGTAAACACTGATGTTTGGCTATTAATTAAAGCCTCGGAGCCAAGAATTTTTAACATTTTGATTATATAAAATCATACGCATTAGTAAAGCTTACACGTAAGTTAGAGTCTTGGTCTAGCCGTTTTCACGTTCGGACCCTAATGCCAAGAAAAGGTTCCTAATTTATTCCGTACTTAAAATCAACTGAGTTCAAAACGACATATTAGCTATAGTACTGATGTACGATGGGCTTTCAGCATTTTTCTATCAATTATGAGTTTGAAGTAAGCATGTTATATCATAAACTTTTTTTTATTTTTTTCAATATGATCAAAATAAAATGCAATCGGCACCATCAAGTTAATTAAGAAGAACCCCCTTTGGAACTAAAGCGGAGAAGACGGGGATGATGGAAAAATGTCGGTAGACGGACCGGAATACCGGCTCATCTCTCAATTTTTCATCATTCAAGTTTTTTCTTCTCTCTTCCGGGTAAACTTAATTTTCAGCCCCAAAAAGAGCGGCGGTGTATCGGACCGGTCTCCCGAGTTCCGATATACTAGGTTTTAGTCTATATATTTAACTAGCTTTAGCTTCATAACGTTATCTTTTATATAATAGAAATAAAGGTTATTATAACATTATTAGTCTTTTACGCTTAATTATTATTGTATCAACTCAATATTAGTCGAGAATTCAGTAAAGAAGCTAATCTTGCTGTTACAGGCGGCGAATCAATGAGCCCAAAAAATTAGTGAAACAACGACAGCTTCAGCCTGGGGTGGTGAGTGTTTGATTATGATAAATATGCTTTAAATAGTCAGCACTATCTATAAAAAATGTGTGCTTTGAAAAATAATTTTTATATTTAAAGTACTTTATACCAATTGCAAATTTCTTTCTTAATTCCTTCCATGCTTACGAGTTCAAAAATAATTAGTAGCTTATCATATTATTAATTCATCAGTTACCAACGATATTAACAGAGTTTATGAAATGATTGTAGTTGCAATTTTTTCATCTATTTACGTTTTTTTTCAGCTGACTCATTACCTATTAAAAATTGATATTCATTCATAGAATATCTTTTTTTTTTCTTTTCTCGATAAAAATATATTTTCCCCCAACGAACCCTGGACAGTCTGTACTCGTTTTTAATATTATCCAGTTATCAGCGTACAGTGTTGTGGACATTTCACTTTTTCCGGATCGAGAGTGCGGGCTGAGTGTCAAGCCACCACTCAAATTAATGATATTTTACAGACTGATTTAATAATTTATTTATATATCTGATATTGCATTGAAAGTTTACCACCTGAAACTATTTTAATCTGACCAGAACACCATTATAAAGTTAATAATTGATCTTTTTTAATCGATTACAAATCGTATAGATCGCAACAACAAAAAAAGAAGCTCTAGCAGCTTAGGCTAGAGAACTAGCCGAAATTTCGGAGGGTACCTTTGGAGTTAAACCCAAACTGAACGCCCTGGAAATCTGCAAACTAGTATAGTTAAACCTTAAGTTTCTATGGCTTTTGAGAGGTTATTTTCCGTTAATTAGCTCAAAAAATAAAAACCCTAAATATCTTATGTACAACCTTAGACATAAGCATAATAATCTCCTCGGCACGATATCGCACCAATCGACAAATTAAGAGCTTTATTTATTTATTTTTTTAACATTTAAATTACCATTGTACACGCTGTAGTTGAAATAGCCTTTTTTTTTTTTTAGTTCGATGCGGCGTTGAGACAACTTGGCGCATGGAAGGGAAAAAAAAAATTTAATTGCATTTGGGACTTGAAGCTTATGCTTTTTGGTCTTTTTCTGGTATCTTTAAAATTAGCAACGGGTGTTGATCAGTTTAGAATTTTTCTTGAGCTTGTTTACTCGTTTGTCTGGAGAGTTTTTTTTTGTTTATTTTCGTGGCGAGGTTAAGTAATGTAGGCGGCCAGTCTCTCTACAAAAGAAAATAATTCATTAAAGAACATTTTAAGTATAAGCTTTTGGGATGAGACCTCCAAGATCGAGTTTGACCGAAAAATTTGTTAACTTATCAATCTGTAAGATACCCTGGCCGTGATCCAATTACCAATAGCACTAAATAGATTGATAGATTAGCTTTTGTAAAATTTAGCCAAGTATATCAGATTATTTTGGCAAGTTTTGGCAATTTTTACGACAATAGGTTTTGAATCAATAAACATTTTAAAACGTTTTAATTACAAATAGTGATGATCATACGAAATGCACAATCTCTCAGAACAAACAACCGTTGAATTCGGTAATTGGGGCAATTATTAAAAAAGGATTATCACTCATCGGTCGACGTCTGATGCATATCTACTAAATCTAACCAAGTAAATAAGATGAGCTGTTATAATATCAATTATCTTATCTGATAAAGCGAGTGATTAATTCCATATCAGATTACACGATAAATAGATTTATAGATCCTACATGATGATAGAAGTACACTCGTGTAACTAGGAAAATAATAATAATAGCGCGTTATGTAAGTTAAAAGCTAAGAAAAGTCCATAGATCGTCACAGTCTAGCCGATTGACCTAACGATATGATCAGATATCGGTTTCAGTCGATAGATCATCGTCAACTAACTCAAACCGTTAGATTTAATATTATTAGTTTACCTAATTAGATGCATAATTGAATTATCATCTTGTTCGAAAACGCACGAACATTAATTGAGTTATCATCATCAGCTTTATAATCTACTGCAATCTATTATTTTTTTATTATTGCTCATTGTGAGAAGTTTTGCAATTCTCAACCGTATACATTACTTGAAAAAAAAAAATTCAAGCCCCACTGCACAAGCATCCATACTTAAGTACTTGACCATAAACTCCCAGCTCTTCGTGGCCTAAGCATGCATTTAGCGGTTTAGCAAATTTTTTTTTTTTTTTTTTTTTTCCGACAAGCTTTTCAGGATAAGAGTGAAATGGAGGCTGGTAATAAATACAATAATAACTGAACTTCTGCAGCTGTAGTAGATCGATCAAGATTGATTGGGGGTCCAGATGATCTGATTTTTTTTTTTTTTGTTTTGTTGTTGCATACGGAGGGTGTAAAGTTAATGTATGCATGTCTTGGAGAACCCTCCAATCACTTTGTTAGCTTAAAATCATCAGATAAAATAAATTTTAGTGTTTCAAAACGATCCAGCTTTTTACTCAACCGCATTTGACTGGTTTATTTTTGCAGGCTTATATGCTAGTCAAATGTTAGACAGTTTAAAATTAAAAAAGATTTGAAAATAAATTATTTTTTTCCAGTGTTTGAAATTTTGTTATTGTTTCACAAAGCCTCTAGAAACTCAATCACCGAGTTCTTAGCAGGTTATATATCTGATATATATATATCAGTATATACCGTTGTTGCCTGCAGTTGAACTCTTTTATTAGCTCTAATGTTTCCGTTTTTGGAATCTTCGGATTAAAACATAATTCTGGATTATTGAACCATCCCTCCAAGAATAAATCCAAAAAAAGGGTTCAATCCACTAGCTGGCAATGAATTGATTTGAGGATTAATAAGATTAGATGATAAAACTGAAAAACAAAAACATAAAAAGAAAAAAGGCTGCTTTAATCACAAAAAGACGTAAAAAGATTCAAGGCGTTGGGAATTACCGTGCTTCCCATGCTTTGCATGATTCGTTTTCGTAAAACTACGCACCACGTGTATTTCATTCTTCGCCAAATTAATTGATCGTTTACTGGGTAAATTGTATCGACAGTTAAGTTTTAACTTGATAATTATCGCCTCTGGATATAATTAACTAAATAGAATCGCCTTCTCTGTGGCCAAAAATTTATCTAATAGATGGATCTAAACCTCTGTAAAATCCACGCATCAGCTCAAAATTTTTTTTTTATTATTTCAAGCGGATCTGATAAATTAAATCAGTTTATTTTTTAGGCGGTAAGAGTTTCCTGCCATATGCATATATTTGGATTATGAATAAGACTTACCTGCATGGGAAAGAAAAAGACGCTAAGACTCAAGTATTATTACTAACAAATTAGGAATATTCTGCCCATCCACTTCAATTCCGAATTCTCCCCCCAATTTTTTTTCCCTTTACAAGCCTTATTAGATTAATCAATATCCCATATTGTCCAGCATTACTCTTTATAGAACTGACTAACAGCGGGTTTTAAACGGACCAGTGGGGTGTGAGATCTTTGTTGACTTAGATAAAACGGCTTGAATGGAACTGTTAATTAATGCTATGCATGCATAAGTACATAAGAAAATTGTATTCTATTTATTTAATCAAACGGATCTACAAGCTTTAGGATATTTTCGTAACGGCCGAACTTCCTGTGGGAAAAATTTGCTTGCGTTACTGAATCTGCAGAAGTATCTCTACTGGTCCCCGTCTTGAAATAATAATGAGACCAATTGATTCGAATGATTTAATTATCTGATCATAAAAAGCTTACGTGTAGGCAAAGTAACTGGCTTTATAAATCACGAAATGCATGGTGATATTTTTCAAGCCTAAAAAAAAAAAAAGTTAAGTGGTTTAGAAGCTGCCTAGAAGCGTTTTAATTTATTCATGATTTAAATGAAATAAAATAAGTTGTTTTTTAGTAAAATTGTTGTCACTTCTCAGCTGGCTAAGTTATAATTTGTCAACCACCATGCTTTTAAAATTTTTTTTTTTTTTTTTTTTTTTT
>JAJLUN010000057.1:0-24477 GCA_030564365.1 Blastobotrys arbuscula | reverse complement strand
TTAAAGTTTTTTTTTTTTCAATCAGATAAGATCAAAAAAAAAAAAAAAAAAAAAAAAAAATTTCCAAGAAAAAAAAAATTAATGAAAAAAGAATATTTCCCACTTTTTCTTTACGCAGAATTTTCAAAATCCACTCGCTTCTCCAAGAAGTATTGGATTTTGCATAGCACTTCATCAATTGTTATTGTCTATTATACATACCCTACCATAGATGTTCTTTGTTTTATTTATTTTTTGTTATCATTAATTTTTTTTTTTTTTTGTTTAATACCTCGGTGACACTGTAGTAGCTAGTACAAATTAATCAGATACAAATCAGATACAACATTGATATATTTAAATCTGATCAAAAACATCTAGAGCGTGAGCTGCATGCAAAATAAGATTTTTGCGTGCGCAGTGCGGAAAACGGCAAAAGAGAAAAAGACGGACGTCCGCGGTACTACAAGAAAATTATCAAAGTCTGCCCACTGGAGCGGATCATTGCAGAAAAGAAAAAAATTTATTAACCTGCATAGATTGCTCAATTCAGATCTGATAAAGTAATGCTTTTTTTTTTAAAATAGGCTATTTAAGCATTAGTAACACTACATCTGATCCTTGAATAACGGCCGGTGTTCTATTAATTCTCAAGTCATAAATCAAAAGCCAGACACTAGAAGGAAAAAAATATAAAAAAAAGTAAACTATCAGTTATTTTAATTCTTGGCTCATTATTATAACTTTTCGTAAAACTTTTCTAAACTTTTCAGTGTATGAAAACCATTTTAAAAAGAAAATCTGATTATGAATTAAATTTTTTTTTTTTTTTTTTTTTATAATAATAATAGAAACAATACATGGACAAAAATTTACTATAAAAAAGATTAAAATTCCACAATTTTTTTTTTTAAAGTTGAATATTCAGGCCATTTTTATCTTGCTTGGATACCCCCAGTAACCTTAACAACTTATAAGCACAGGGAGAATGTCTAATCCTTCGCAACACAACACAAATTCATCCATCAGTGATGCTGGTGAGCCAGCTCACAAGGAAGGGACGGAAAATCCAATTACTACATCAAGATCTATCGAAACTTTATCTACTGATGCAGAAATCACCAAACCAGTTGGTGTGCGAAAAATCGAATTGATTTCAAAACAATATGGTATTTGGGGGAAATTTATGATTTTCTTTTTCCTGTTTTTAGTTTCGTATGCTTATGGTCTAGATGGTATGGTTCGAGGTGTTTATCAAACCCAAGCTACTGATTCCTATGGCGAGCACTCTTTATTGGCAACTGTCAATGTTATTCGAGGTGTTGTCGCTGCCGCCGCTCAACCTCCAGTTGCGCGATTGACAGATGTTTTCGGTCGTGTTACTCTATTGATCATTGGTATTTGTTTCTACATTGTTGGTACCATTATTGAATCTCAAGCTTATGATATTCAACGGTTCGCTGGTGGTGCTATTATGTACCAAATTGGTTATACTATTATTATTTTGTTAATGGAATTGTTGGCGGCCGATTTCTCTTTATTGAATTGGAGATTGGTTGCTTCATTTGTGCCTGGTTTACCATTCATTATTAATACCTGGATTTCTGGTAATGTGACTGAAGCAATGCAAGGAAAATGGTCGTGGGGTATTGGTATGTGGGGTATCATCTTCCCAGTCGCTTGTGTACCTTTGATTGCGGCTCTAACTCACATGTACATTTTGGCTAAGCGAAGTCCAGAGTGGGAACAATTCAAATATGAAAAAACTGGTTGGAAAAATTCCGGCTCTATCAAAGAATATATGGTCAACTTGTTTTGGAAATTGGATATTCTCGGAATCATTTTGATGATTGCTGTTTTGGCTATGATTTTGGTGCCATTGACTTTGGCCGGAGGTGTTGAAGCTGAATGGAAAAAGGCTAAAATCATTGTCCCATTGGTGTTGGGGTTTTTGTGTATTCCAGCGTTTGTTGCATGGGAAAATTGGTGTCCATATCCAGTTATCCCATTCAAACTGTTAAAAGATCGAGGTATTTGGTCTTCTATGATCATTGCTATCTTTATCAATTTCATTTGGTACATGCAAGGTGATTTCATGTATACTGTTTTGGTTGTTGCTGTTAATGAATCAGTCAAATCTGCTACTCGAATCACTTCCTTGTATTCATTTGTTTCTGTTATCACTGGTACGCTGTTGGGGCTCTTGGTTATCAGATTGCGACGGTTGAAGATTTTTATCGTTTCTGGTACTCTAGTATGGTTGCTGGCCATGGGTTTATTGATCAAATATCGAGGTGGTGATGCACATCATGCTGGTATTGTCGGTAGTTTGTGTTTGTTAGGTTTCGGTGCTGGTTTATTCACTTACCCAGCTCAAGCATTGTTGCAATCTTGTGCTCGTCACGAACATATGGCTGTCTTGACTGCTTTATATTTGTCCATGTACTCAGTCGGTAGTGGTCTCGGAGGCTGCGTTTCTGGTGCTATTTGGACTCAATTGATGCCAAAAGAGCTTGCCAAACGAATTTCTGATCCTGATTTAGTTGCTCTTATCTATGGTAAACCATTCGACTTTATTCTCAAATACCCATGGGGTAGTCCAGAACGGATGCTAGTTGTTGAGACTTATAAGTACGTCCAAAGAATTTTGTTGATCACCGGTACTTGTTTGTGTATTCCGTTGGTTATTGTTTCTCTGTTCACTCGAGACAACCGAATGGAATCTGTTCAATCTTTAGAGGATGCTGAAAAGCACTCCCAAGCTGAACCACAAACTTGGAAAGAAAAATTCATGCCAAAGTTTCGTTAATTGATTTTTGTTTTGCTACTAACCTGTTTTTTTACTAATAAACGCCTGATGTTTTAGCTAATTTATTTAGTTTTGTATTATCATGATATCTTCATTCTAATTTTTAATAATTTATTCTATTTTCACTAGACCGCCTATATAAAGTTCCATAATAATTAGCCGCATGTGAATATAATTAATTATTGGTACGGTACGGCTCAGTGATAGCGCATGTTTCAGATTCCATTAAAAAAAAATTTTCACTCCTTTTAAAAATAAAAGTGCTGGTTTTGAAAGGTTCGAAAAAAAACCCCGGTTAAGATACGTGTACTGAGGGACACACAAGCTTCTATACTTGTTATCGGTACTATCGGATATTTTGGGGATAAATTGGCTAGTGGGGAGGAGAATAATTATAATGGAGAAGCGAAACGACACACTAATGATCGATCGTGGGACCTCAAATATCTGATATATTATAAAACGTTTTATAAAAATGCTACCTTAATTATTATAATGCGGGTGGGCGTCTAGCGCAGTACTGTTTTAGCACTTCAAATTGATTAATAATGGGAAAAGACAGCTGATGTTTGCGGCTAATACAAACCGCCACGTTAATAATACTTCTGGTTAAGACAAGAAGGTATTATGAATTTCAGCTGGGGGGTTCCGGAGTTTAGAGTATTATTAATAACCATTTTACTGCTTTTATTATTGGAGGATGTCGCTAAGTCGTTACGATCTAAATAGGTAATATTTAGGGCATATGGGGGTGAATCAAAAATCGTACGTTTTCTGAAAAAAAAAAAAAAAATGAACTTCTCAATAGGCATGTAAGACAATTCTGCTATTCTAATAAAAGACACGCTTCTTTGTCAATTGGGCCAACCCCTCCGTACGATAATATAATCCATAAAAAAGTCATTAGACTACTGATTAGACTACTGGCTAGACAAAAATAGACATAGCTGGTAAACAGAACAATGATTGGAGATTGTGGAGACAAATTTATTAAACAACTCAAGCTAGCATTGTAGAACCAAAGAACATCGCGGACTTCAAAATAAAATAGACACATGCATACAAACACATGTTCGTTGAAAACTTTTTCCAAAAGCTTTAATTTCAATTACTAAAATATTTTTAACTGTTGCACCAAAAAAATAAGCTTAAATCTACAAAGGCTTTCTGTTCATTGTTTGACCACATAGAGGGGCAAAGAAGGAAGTTTGAGTCCCTATAAGCATTTGATTCGATACGACATAGTCGGAGAAACTTTAGGAGAAACTTATTCCGTTGATCAAGAATTGAAAAGCTTAAATACTTTCATTTTTTCCGCTAATATCCGTGTTTTCCTGGACAAAATTGGCAATTAACGAAAATTAAACTTTTGTAAACTGTTTTTTTAATTTTTTTCCGTGTACTGTCGCCACATTATTATAATTAATTGGAGTAATAATAACAATGAAAGCATACCACCAAAGGAAAACCGTCTCAGTTTTTCAAAATACCGGGCATAAATTCTCGGATAAATTTTGCCATTGTGAGTTTCACTTGACCTAGCTTTTAGTGCAGTCTAGTCAAAAAAAAAAAAAAAAAAAAAAAAAAAAAACCTGACCGGTATTTTCCTTCGATCTGCTCATGGCCGCCGCCGCAGCGGAAAAACTTTTTCCCCAGCAAAATATGAGATCGGACACTTGCATAAAAGTCTAGTACTGCAACACTAGCCACCGGCATCTCCAGAGCTAATAAAATTAATTCTTAAGTGTTTGAGATTTCAGTTTTTAGATCTTTAGAAACCTCAGGCTCAGACCCCTTCTTGTTAAAGTACCCACCTCATCAAGTCGAGTGTAACCCTTGATCGGAAAAAAATTATAAACTAGTGTAACCCTTGGCGTAAAAAAAAATATAAAACAATAAAATATAAAAAAAAAACACCCCATAAAAAAAATGTTAAAAAATCCATCTGGATTTGGCAACTATCTCGAGATGAAAACAATTATTTTTTCAATCATTATATCAATAGTAACAAGAGTATAAATAGACAATTAAATTCTTGGAAATGCTATTTTTTAAATCATCACTTCACCCCTCTTCTCTATACACATAATCAATGGTCGAACAAGAATCTGTCACGTCTATCAAGGAACAGACTGATTTCGATATCAGCAATGCTGATGAGCGTCATCAATTGGAATTAGCGGCTGAAGGTGCCAAAAAGAAGAAATCCGATTACTTATTTGTTTTGGTCCTGTGTTGTATTGCCGCAATGGGCGGGTTCATCAATGGTTTCGACTCTGGCTCTGTCGCTGGCTATATCAACATGGAGTCTTACTTGGAAAAATTCGGTCAACAAAATGACGACGGTACTTATTTCTTCTCCAAAGTCCGATCTGGTTTAATTGTCGGTGCGTTTGCCATCGGTGCCGCCTTGGGTGGGATGTCTTTGCCAAAATTCGGCGATATGTGGGGCCGAAAACCAGGTATTTATGTCGCTTGCTTAGTTTATGTCATTGGTATTTTGATTCAAATCACCGCTATGGATAAATGGTACCAATTTTTTATTGGTAGAATTATTGGTGGTGCTGGAATTGGTTCCATGGCCGTGTTGGTTCCAATGTTCCAATCTGAAACAGCTCCAGAAGAAATTCGAGGTATGGTTGTTTCCTCTTTTCAATTGTTTATCACCTGTGGGTTATTCTTGGGTTATTGTGTTTCCTATGGCACTTATGATCGAGCTGATTCTGGTGCCTACCGAATTCCATTGGGTCTATGTTTCGCTTGGGCTATTTTAATGGTGATTGGTGTTACATTCATGCCAGAATCCCCAAGATACTTGGTTCAAAAAGGTCGATTTGAAGATGCTCGTAAGAGTATGTGCCGAGCTACTAAGCGAAGTCCAGATGATCCTGTCATCCGGTTAAATATGGGCGATATCACTGCTTCTATTGAACACGAACGAGAAGTTGGTACTGCCGGCTGGGGAGAGATCTTTACTGGTAAACCAAGAATCGGTTGGAGATTGTTCTTAGGGTGTACTGTTCAGATTTTACAACAATTGTCCGGTGCAAACTACTTTTTCTATTACGGAACCACTATTTTCAAAGCTATTGGCATGGAAAACTCTTTCGAAACATCTATTGTCTTTGGTATCGTCAATTTCGCGTCTACATTTGTTGCTTTATACGTTGTTGATAAGTACGGCAGACGGAATTGTTTGCTATACGGTGCATTGGCTATGTTCGTCTTCTTCATCATTTATGCATCGTTGGGTACTGCTGCTTTATACGTTGACGGCGATGAAAACAACGCCCGACAAGCAGTTGGTAAAGGTATGATTGCAGTCACTTGCTTCTTTATTTTTAGTTTTGCTGTTACCTGGGGTCCAATTGCATTTGTTATTACAGCTGAATTGTACCCATTGCGAGTCAAGTCAAAATGCATGGGTATCGCCACTGCTTTCCAATGGTTGGGTAACTTTTTGCTGTCCTTCTTTACCCCATTTATTACTGGTGCCATTGGCTTCAAATACGGTTATGTATTTTCTGGTTGTTTATGGTTATGCGTTGTGTTCGTCTTTTTCTGTATCCCAGAAACCAAGGGATTGACTTTGGAACAAATTGACCAGTATTTCGCATCCGGTGTTCCACGTTTCGCTGCTTGGAGATCTGTTGGCTGGAAGCCAGAAGAGTATAACCAACCAACGTCTACTTATGAAAAGCCAGTTGCCGAACATGAATCTTCTGAACATGAATCTGCTTAATTCGTTAAAAAGTAGAGCGCTGTTTTACTAATGATATATTTTTTTAAAAATAAAATAAAAAAATAAAACAAACCCTTACCCATACTTTAATACTAATATAATATTTCAATAATTTTAATAGCCTAATGCTTCTTCTTTTTTTTTTTTTTTTTGTATACCAGATTTATTGTACTGTATCTAGTGTATGCTATGTGATACGCGTATGTTGAACGCCGCGCACGGAGCGGCGCGAGCGTCTCTTATTTCCCAACCAAACTTTATAAAAAAAGAAGACTAGACAAAGAGATTTTGGATTCCCCGATTATTTACCTTCTACGTTTCATCATCGTAGCAAGCAAAATAACGGTTTTTCTTCCCCGTAACTTGGTATCTTTCTCTTGTTCAATTTCAATAAATCCCCTGGAATTTGCTCTCCCTCTCTTTATTAATAAACAGACTGGGCCTTGTGCCTATCTATTCTTACGAAGATAAAGAGGAATAGCGGGTGATTGACTGATTTTAAATTTCCAGCACATTTTTTTGTAAGGGGAAAAATGAGATGTTTTCGTGCATGTATGGTGGATGTACACCAAGTAAAATTAAAATATTTTTGGTACTTATCCGATGACTTAGCATGTGCAGTACACAACGCTCCACTCGAGTGGATCTGTAAACTCTTGAACTAATTATATATTAAAACTCCGCGAATACTGTACGCACCTATGTAAGTAACTTATAATAGAATAACAAAATATTTATTATAAGTCAAAATTTCAGATTGTCACTCTATTCTTTCAATTAATATTATATTTTGTTATAAAAACTGTACCCGATTATTGGTGCGCTATTCTCTATGGGAGATTGTGATCCTAATCTGTTATTTAAAAATAGTTATGAGAGTTTCAAGCCCCACATCTTACCGAAAGAGGCTTTGTTTACTATAAGAAATTTCAATAAAAAAAGATTACGTCATTTTATTATAGTTCAAAAACGTATTATTATTATTGGTAATGATGTACAATTGATCATCCAATATTTTAAGAAAAAGCTGAGAAGATCACCGGCATACCGGTTGGGAAATTAATTAGTTTCTTATGCTAAG
This sequence comes from Blastobotrys arbuscula, assembly GCA_030564365.1. Taxonomy (NCBI): domain Eukaryota; kingdom Fungi; phylum Ascomycota; class Dipodascomycetes; order Dipodascales; family Trichomonascaceae; genus Blastobotrys; species Blastobotrys arbuscula. The sequence continues at coordinate 16,866 of JAJLUN010000057.1, read as the reverse complement.
TTAAAAATATATAATTACCCACGTACCGTTATTTGGTCCAATGCATGCATTATTTTATGAACTTAAAATTGGTACTAATCTAAACCCACTCGAACTATGACTATGATACTTTTTTTTTTGGGGGGGGGGGGGGGGGGGGTAGTTTAAGCTTGAGTTGTGATGTGAGAGTTGACTCACTATAGTTTTTTTTAATAACCAACCCCAGCGATGTAAATAATATCTGATCATTAGCCTTATCTATCGGCTTTGTGATTACAGCAACCTTTCATGAGACCTAAAAACCAAAATAAAAAAAGAAAAACAAAAGAGAGATGCTTACATGCCATAACTCCAACTAAACCCAAATTTTCATTGCAGATTCTGCAAGGCCATTTAATGCGTTATAAGTAAGTTATTAACAAAGCCTATAATAACGGGTCTGAAATTTGTTCAATTTGTCCGCCGAGAAGTAAACCAACCACTTACAATAAATAAAGCGATTAAGCATACAATGGGCTGTTGGAATTTATGGTTTCATATTTGACGTGCGAACCCTTTAAATTATGTAATTAAATAGGCTTTCCATCATTCCCATTATCAGAGCTTAGTATCCAAAAAATTAATTAATGCTTAATGTATTCTCCACTCAAATCATCTTCGGATAATCACCATAAATTCCAAAGTTAAGCTTTTTTCATTTTTTATTGTCGCATACATATAAGTGTATACAAGAATACAACATCCAGAACCGCCTCTACATAAAATTCAGATAGAGGAATAATTTACCCCGTATGGCCGAGCTTCAATTGTTGATAGTTTATAAGCGGCTTCTGTAATAGCTTATTAGATGAATCCTTTACTCATACGTGCATCTAATACTACTGCACAATAAGGAGATCTCGACTCTATAAAACGAACTTTATCTATTGGTGGCAACAATCAAATTGGGACAAGAAAAGTACCAAGCTGACCCCATCATTAATTTCCCCCAGATATTTTGCTTACAAGTAAGATTATATCCTTCTCAGGCTGCAGCAAATGGGGGGTGAGCCTAGAAAACCGAATTCATAAGGTTGTTTTACTTGGCAAAACTTTAAGGATAAAATGATGCCCGCTTCTAGATCGAATTTGATCGGTTAATGATATGTCTCTATTCGATTCATCAAGACCAAATAGAAAAATAACAACAGCTATACTATAGATTAATAAGATTCTGCCATGTTGTGGGGGTTTATTTTTTATTTTTTTATTTTTTTGTCTAGTAGACTAGAACTTTGCGCACGCATAATGTGAGTAAATTTAAAACGTTAAAATTTCCCTTTTGGCGATTGTTTAATTTATCACAGTTGCAATGTTTTAGTACTGTGGTTGCTGATTTTCTTTTCTCCCCTGCCACTGCCTGCTTAGTAACCTCCGTTTCAAGCGCAGGACAGTTAAATTATAACTCCACATATCCAAGACTATGGACCTGTTTGTCATCATCATCATCTGGAGATATTTTTCACAACAAATCAGACAAAAAAAAGAACAAATGCGGTTCAACTTCGCCTAAAGAACATTCTTTTAATTATGCCCAATAGTAATTCTTATAATAAACTTTTTTTTTCTTTCTCCCAAGCGTAAGTTGGACATCTTTTCTTGTTACTAATCTCTTGTGATAATTATTTTATGTTTGTTGGTAAAAAGAGTATATTATGCTAAGAGATACCGCTAAAAAATAAATAAATAGGCGTTTAGTAGTTGTATTTTTTGTCCCATTTGAAATTTATAGTCATAGATAAGTCTTACGACAAACAATAAGTAACGTAGCTAAGCGCCACAATCTCTGCAATTGGGACATACCCCTACTTATTGTATTTATTTGTTTTTGTTGTTGTTATTGTTCTAATTACTCTTCTAACATCACTCTTTTTTTTTTTTTTTTTTTTTTGGTTTTACTGCTTTACTTATAGTTACAAAAGCTCAAAAGGTTAAATTCTTCTTACAGATAAGGCGACAATTCTTAGTTCTCAATCTCAACAGCGCTCGATATTTCACTACAAGGCTTGATTGTAAGCTTTTTTCTTTATAGGCTGCTTTTACAGATTTAAAATTATTTGTTTATATATCTTGGTCCCTGCCGTTCGCCACATCGATCAATTGATTTACATAGACAAATTATTTTCACAAGGGGGTCCACCAGGAATAATTATCAGTTGTCTAAATTTCTCCAAAAGTTTATTAAATTTCTGGCATTCAAAAAATAAAAATAAAACTACAAGTCTACGCATGCATATCTTTTAACTCACAGATCTTAATCAAAATCACCCAATAGGTACACACTGCTTATAAGCCACCGCTTAGAACAGTTCTATTACAATTGTTAACGCAGACGAAATAAAAGTTTTACTTTTTTTGATTGTTTTTACACTGCTGATTTTTTTTTTTGTTTTTTGTTTTTCCTTCTTGCAAAATCCGTTAAATACTGCTGTATTTGCCCAGAAAAAAATTTAAAGATTCAAAGAAAAAAAAAAAAAAAAAAAGGGAAAAAATCCCCCGATTCTTAAAAGTTTAAAACTACTGCAACAACCTAAACTTCCTACACAAACCGATCTGCAGCGTACTAATAAGCTTAGGTTCTCATTGGTATAAATTTTTTTTTTATCGCACCAATAAATAAGGTCTACTGCGGTTTTTATACCCGCTTAAATTTCAGTTTTTTAATTTTCCTTGGTGTGCTAAATTTTTCTAATATTTTTTTTTTGTTAAAAAGCACGACGGTTCAACAAAACACCTAATAATCCGCTCTTCCTTTTTTCATTTTATAAATTTTTTTTTTTGGTGATATCACACTTTTTAAACTATTTTAAAAACCTAACAAAAGATTACTACAATTCAACGAAAAAGATCAAAGATGATGTTTTAACATAGTAAAAGTATTTAACTACTCTTTACTTTCCTTTGATTTTATTAAATTTTTTTTTTAAAAAAAAAAAAACAACCAACAAACAAACAACTTTTCAACACGAAGGGAAGAAATACCAATTAATAACAAAATATTGAACGAATTATTAGCGTGCACACTTATACAAAAAGATCAACTATTTATTAATAAAAATGTTACTGACAGTTTCACGAGATAACGACAACGATACACCTAAACCAATGAATAACGATAAAGAATATAATAATACCAACGGAGCAGTTCCGGTGCCGGTTCCTGACGATACTACTCCAAAGGCCACTGCAGCATCTTTGGCACCTACAAATTCAAACAATGTCGACGTTAATAACTATAATACTGAATACGACTCAGACCAGCCATTAGCTGCATTGTCTGCTACATTATCAGCGTCATCGTCATTATCAGGTTCGACACAACATATGGGTAATTCCCCACCAATGTCATCTACTAGATTTAAACATTATCAAAAACCAACAGTGAGTGATGTTCCAGAATTGGTAAAATTATGTCAGCAATATATTGAAGACCGGAATATTGAAGGGTTGGCGAGAATTGCCAGAAATCGAGGATTGCCTCCAGCATATCGGCAATATGCATGGCCGTTATTATTAAGTACCCATCCTCATGTGGTTCAACCAAACCTGGTTCGAGAGTTTCCAGTTGATGAAGAAGACGAGGATGAAGATTCCAAACAAAAAATTCCATTGAAAAAGATTCAAAAAGATATTGGTAGAATACGAAAGAAGAGGGAACAAGGGAAAAGTGTGGTGCAAAGTAGCTTGACTACTCCAGGGTCCGTTTCACCCTCATCAGTTACAAGTAATACTACAAGTAGCAATGATGTCAATGTTTCCAACGCAGTTAATGAATTCTTTTCACAAACAATGGAAGATGAAAAATATAAATTGATTGAAGAAGCGGTGGTGACGTTTTTGCAGAAATATGGAGAGGTTATCCCGTATGATACTGCCATGTCGTATGCAGCCTGTGACTTGAGTGAATGGGTAAACCCAGTGTTTGAAATGGAACAAGATATTAAACGAAGTAGTCAAGATTCAACGCCTGATTTGACTCCACTAGTTAAATGGGAAGATTCACAAACGGGTAAAACCCAAGCTCCTTTCGATACCGTATTTGAACAATTATTGGTGATGATGATGCATGCTCCAAAACAAGCGCAAGATGGTCCCCAGGGTCCTTGTGATTCACAATTCACTGAACGGATCTCTGAATTTTTGAGTGCCATGAGACATATCGTACCAGATTTGGCCAAACATTTTGATGATGAAGATGTTTGGCAAGCAGTTGGGATTGAAGAATGGCTGATTTATTGGATTAAATGGAATGGGGTGAGGGCATGGAGAAGTGAGGAAAGAGCTAGAATGTGGGATATGTATCTGGGGTGGAGGCCATACCATGATAAAAATGAGGCTAGCTTTTTGAACCGAAAACGAGAAGAAGAAGTTGGATTGCCAAGTTATCCATTTTGGAACCCAGTTGCTTTGAAAAGTGATGAAATTTTAGACTGGCATTTGCAACATAAATTTGTTTGTATTGCCATGATTAAAAGTCAACATAATGTGTTAATGGAGTTGGACCAAAGTGAGACTCGTCAGTTTTTGACCAAGTTTGCAAAAGTAAAAGATTTGGAATCTATTGTGGAAGAAGCGGCGGAGATGTATCGAGCCTGGGTTGTCACCGAAGAACATGATGGTGATGGCGAAGAGTATTAAAGTTTTTTTATTTATTATTTATGTTTTTATGAATATGATTTCTTTTTTTTTTTTTTTTTGAATTTATTATTATTATTATTATTATTTTGCTTTTCGTTTATGTTTTTACCTACTTCGTATTAGATGGACATTGCTTATTGGAGCACTGTCTATAGTTTTTTCAAATCCTTGTTTGGTATAGAACTGATATCCAGCTTTTGTAGACTTCAACAACAATTTCTGCATACCGTATACAGTAACATTATTGAATGTAAATGGTGTTTTAACATCAGGTATTCTATCAATAGTATCATTCAAAAATAAGGTACCAAACCCTTGACGTTGGTGTTTTGGATGTATAACAAAGATATCCAAATAACACATATCAATCGGCCGATAAATTGCCATTGATACGTTATTACCCAATTTTATCAACTGTTTTAAACTTTCTTCATCATTTGGAGGCAGGTCCCCCACAGCTTGGGGATCTTCATCCATATATTTATCAAGCAAATCATTATCAATTGGGTGGTGTCGCCATCTCCAACATCCAAACCCAAACTCAACCACGTCCTCTACGCAATATTTGATTTTCAAAATTAATGTTTTTATACGTTGAGTAATTGTCATTTTGGGGCGAAGATAAAAAGGGAGCCGCCATATACATAGTCCGATAATACCATCATCATGGTGCAAAATGTAGGAAGAAGATGATGAGTTCAGAATGCGGAGGTGGATGTTTCTTTTCCATGCCGAGATTAAGTGGGTAGCGGATATGTCGTTTAGTGAGTAAGGAGCCCACCATGGTTCGAGTTCGGGGGTGAATGCTTGGATTGTGAGATGAGCAATGTCGCGAAGTATAGAGTTAGATATACTATAAGGGTCGAGTCGGGTCATTGTTGTTGTTTCCATTAGTAAGGTTTGAGTGGTTGGTGGTAGCAGCATGTACCTCGTCTAGATCAAAAAAAGATAAGAAAAAAAAATTTGTTTACTGCGCGGCTCAAAACGCGTCTTTTTTCTGATCACCTAAAAACAAAAAAAAGCACATGACAAAGGTCGATCAAGAAATTTACGAGCAGACCAAAAGTAGAAATGAATAAACAAATAATATTAGTAGTATTAAGGAATTACATGTTAAAATTGTACAAGTGAACGGAAACGGATGCTTATAAACAATAAACGATAAACGATAGAAAATAAAAACAACAAAAGGGCGGTTAGTTTGTAGCCTGAGGTTACTAATAATTGCCGATATAAACCTGGCGTTTGACGGTACTAAACGCAACTGCCTCGGGTCGAGAGACCAAACCGCCAGTAATTGCATGATGGTGATGATTGAGCAACTTTGCACTTTTTACTAACTTTGAAGTCGATTTTTGAAACTCTAGTTCTTTGACTGCGCCCAGTACGTCAGTATCCGAGTTAACCAAATAAAACCTGTCACCATCATTATTGAACGGTGACGATGAAGAGGTTTTGGAGATGAAGGAGGCCGTAGCTGGAGTAGAGATTGATATTGGTAGTGGCGGTGGTTTGGCGCATAACGGGGGGACAGCCACCTCAACAGGTTGAAGTATTAATTTTGTGTTCTGAACATTATCATAGCTTTGTTGGCAAGTAGGATATGAGTATAATGACGCTCCCGGTAAAGTTGAGGATGAAGGTGGTGAGAGAATTTGTAATGAAGGTGTGGAGTTGTTGCTAGTGGTAGGTAATTTTACGTAATTGGTAGGCCCCATTTAATCCTCTATCCGTATTTTTGTCTATATATACTTTATTGGGCAAAAATGATAATAATAAAAGGACATCTTGTTTCTTATTTATATCTTAATTAAAGTTATTTTTTTTTTCAGAATGTTGGTATGTTTTGAAGAATATTCAAAAGTCAGGCGGGGTTCTCAACTCCATTCCAAGCGGGAATTGATCAATTTGAACTACAAATTGTTATTTGGAATGTGAACTTAGCGTAAACAAACAAACAAATATTTGAACGAGCATAAACAGCTGAACCTACGCTTGCAAGTTCTGCATTCAACTTTTACAATGTGCAGTTATGAAGCTCATAAAGGGAAGGGATGATGTCTTAAACATATATTAAATTTGGAGCACAAAACTATCATCAGAACATGAAATGCTTTATTCAACCATTAGACGTTGATGGTAGGATTAATTTACAATATATATTTATATTTTATCTACGTTTTTGTGGGCCATGGCTTTTGATCCCTTTATACACAAATTCGTCCAGTGTTTTTTCTTTTCTTTCTCCGACACTGGATAAAATATTGATGGTAATCGGCACTGTGCGAACCGAATCAAATTGCCAGTTTGATTATCATACAACTCTCGGTGGAGATTAGCCTTAGCCAACATTTTAATAAGCTGGTCTCTGGCCCAAGTACGCGCCAAACGTTTATACACATGCGCTTTAATAATCAATTCAGTCAATATTTATCAGTGGATCTTTAGTATTTATCAGTGGATCTTTAGTATTTATCAGTGGATCTTTAGTATTTATCAGTGGATCTTTAATGTTCATTCGAATATGCTCATGACCGGTTGTTGAACTGGTACACAGGCCCCACCACCATATCTGCAGTTCTGGTTCAAAAGATAGCACCAACACTTTAACTATGCTACAGCATCATCCTTCCAAGTCAACGATTTGGGGCAGGTATCTTGAGGTAAGTTTCCCCTCCGCCTTTAAATTTGAGCGTGGCCATTCTATTAATAAAAAATAAGCGATGAAAAATCTACAATTGCTAAGATGGTGGCGCGCGATGTTATTTTTTAATTAAAATACAAAGTGCGGCGGGTATTAATATTATCGGGCGATCATCAGGGCAAGGCTGTCTATCTGTTTGTTTTTTTTACATTTTTTTTTCATTATTCAATTTTAATACCTTTTTAACTGATAAATCACAGATACGATCTCTATTGTAAAAAATAAAAGATGAAATAGCTTTTAGCAAAATTACTAGATTAATAAATTAAATAATAATAATAAAACAAACATATACAAAACAAGAAATCTTTTGATGGGTTTTCGGGGCGGGGGTGTGTTCATAACAAAAATAAAAAATTAAAACCAGGTTTCTCATAAAAAGTCATTCCTCTTTCTTTCATCATCTATAAACTAATGCTGTTCAAATAAATTTTTTTTTTTTTTTTTTTTCGTTTTAAGTATTTATTTTCCTCCTGCAGCGGCAGCGGCTGCTCCTGCTCCTGCTCCTGCTGCTCCTGCTGCTGCTGCTGCGGCGGCGGCGGCGGCGTCTGGGGGAAGTGCGACTCCTGCTGCTGGAGGTTGTTGGGCAGCTGCTGGAGCTTTCTTCTCACGTGCATCTACTACTGGTTTAATCTTTTCAGAATCAGAATACCAATCATTAGTTAACCCTTCAATATTCATCTCTGTATTCTTCAAAATATTAGCCTTTTCTTTAGCCCATTCTTTAACCACATCCTGGAACCCTGCTTGCCATTTCTTATCATGTAATTCTCGTAATTTTGATTCTTTAGCTAACCGTTCTTCTTCTTGTGCCATCCACTCCATATGTTTTAAATCATCACTTGATGGTTCATAAATATGCCAAATTGTATAATGAGGCAACCCAACAACACTCATCCCCATTCGTTTACACATCTTACCAAACCCTTCAGTTTCGGCATGCTTTTCAAATGAAAATGCTGGGAAGTGCGCTCCACTTCTAAAAACTGATGCCTTGGCAAGAATAGAAACACCACCAATACCATCCAACTCCATTTCAACTGATGGATCTCCATATGGATCCCGCAAATATGCCAAATGTGGCCGCCAGGTGGCATATTCAACATACCCTTCAACAATAACTGCATTTTCATCCAATTGATCTGCCAACTGTAATGAAGTTTCAGATTCTTGCCATGAATTCAAATCATATGGTTGCTCATTACCCAACCAATCTGGTAATGGTCTCCAAACATTCGGAACAATAACATCCTTATTATGACCCATCAAATCTTCCAAAATAGTTGGTGGAACGGTTTGAACATCAGCATCACGCCAATAAACCCATGAATGATCAGGTTTCACGGCAACACTCAACAACCAATTTCGGGCTCGAGCCATCAATTTTCGTCGTGGTCCTTGCGCTGCAAACCCATGCCGATCAGAAAAACCTTGCCCAATAGCTTGACCAAAATCTTTTTCATAAATATCAATGGAGCCAAATCGTTTGGTAACATCTTTTTGCTCCTGAGCTTTGACCAAATATTGATTCAATACTTTCAAAGTATTGTCTTTTGAATCTGATACTAAAAATGCCATATCGATTAGATTATGTGGGTATGTTAAATTATCCATATGTTCGAAAAACATTGGCAAATGCGCTTCAGCATCTCTTAATGGTACCAAAAACAAAATTCGTTCATTTCGCTGCCACCCGCTACCGGTACCTGTAGATTCTTTCAAATCGTAATGAACAACTGACGGCATATCTGGATCATCAACCATCTTTATTAACCCAAATTTAGGTACCAGCCCGAATGCCCATATTAATACAATAATAATAACAACAGGGATAACCCATAACAACTTTCGTATCCTTGATCTCATGAAATATCTTCTATTGGGCTTGCTTCTAAAAATCTGGTTAGCATTTTTCATGTTAAATCGCAGCATTTTAGTGAATTTTTTTACAAAAAAAAAAAAAAGAGAATAGAAATAATTAGGGTATTTAAAAAAAAAAAAAAAAAAAAAATTTGTTGAAGTGTCAAATTTAACAAAGAGTTAATGCTCAGGAAGCCGACGCGGTGGTGCCTTTTTTTTTTTTTCACCAACACAATGTTGTTGAGTCGAAATAAATAACCACGTTGAATATCTCGTAGTTTGTTAGAAATTTTTGATAAATTTAAATCGTGTTGTAAACTCAGTCAATCAATCGTTGAATAGTTAATCATCTTTCAAAACCCAAAATATTCCTCTTCTCTGCTCTTTTTAAATTTTTTGTCACTATAATATAACTGTTAGTAATATACATACCTTTTATCATCAAACTGTGAGCTTGCGTTCATATCACTATTTGCTTTAACTGTTGTAGAATTTGTCGCGTAATCTGTCGGCAGTGGTATACTACTCATATATTTAAAACAAGCTTGCAAGACTTGAAAAAAGATGAAATAAAATTCGATATAACTAGCAAATACCCAAAGATTCAATCTTTAATGCAGCTGCTTGCAATATTTGTTTCTATTATCGTGTAGACTAATGCTCTTTTTGTATTTGTTGGAATCTATATAAAATCAAAAAGAACACGGATGCAAATGTGTGATATGCTGGTATTTTATACTAATTCCACCAAAACTCCAATGGAATAACAAATTTTTTTTTTCTAGTTTCCAACTCGTTTTATCGGGCTAAAATGGTAAACAAAAAATAAAATTTAGTATAAAGGTTAGTAAAAAAATAAAAACGCTTGGTTCTTTTTCGAGAATTTAAATAACCAATCCGATGACACCCTAGTAGTTGATATTTTCCAAATAAATGTCGCCCTGATTTAAAATCTAGTCGTATAATAGAATATAATAGACTGGAGGTCGTTGAGAGTATAACAACAAATATGTAATTGTAACTGACAGGAGAAAAAAAAAAAAGTAGAGTTTGAAAAATTTAAACGTGTCCCCTTACAGGTTATCTTTCATTTTCTTGTTCGCGCAGGGAATTTTTTTTTTTTTTTTTTTTCGTTCAAATATAAAAATAAAAAGCCAATTATGGTCCAGGACCTAAAGCATGGAAAAATAACAATAGAAATTTTTTATTAGTTTGATCTTAAAAAAGGTGTTTACGAGATTTGGACCAACAGATCCCAAAAAAAAGATCACAATTATTTACAGGCTTGAGAATTTCCCCTTAGGTCTCAGACGTCATAATAGATATATTTACCACTATAGTAATAATTAGCTGTCTATAATTGGATAATATAGCAGTAAGAATCTTAAATTGATGAATTATAGAAGGTTTTGCCCAAAATTCTGTATGTGTTATGTTTTTGATGAATTTTTAGATTGTTTTTTTTCTATTTTTATTATTAGTCTTATTATGTATTGATAAGTAACGTTGGAGACAAGGAATTACCGTCTTGTTTTATATTTTAATTTTAAATTTTATTTTAGTTTTCGAGTATATAGAGGATAAAGTTTATTACTCCGTCTGATCAATATTACGACACCAACATTATCATATAATTTTTTAGGTTAGTAAATTCATAACGAATCGTTAAGACAAATTCTAATAAAAAATCGTCATTCTACAGAACTTCTGCTCACATATGGTATATACAAGTTTGCCAGACTACATCAGATATTAAATACCACAGGTTTTATTATTCCCGATCAAGGGATAACATAACAACCCAAGAAATTCCATGACCGATGCCTGCAATCGCGTGCTAACAACTAAAACTGTTGACAGTTGCGCATGTACAATTAAATTATTGGATCGTGTTTATAGAGACCCAGAAAATACCACTTGTGTAAAACAAAGAGCAAAATATCGTGTTGTACAGTGATGAAGTTTAACCAACCAGTTTACTATAGAAGATTATATAATCAATACCAATATAATATCATTACAAGCAAAATGGTCGGTATTAAAAAAATGCACAAACAAGAATGAAGCACAGCCAACCGATTTGCAAGTACAAAAATTCAAATTGAGCACCTATGATCGAAATAAGCTTATAATTTGATCATGATGCAGATCTATAAGCTTGAATCCTCGGTGTCTTTTTCGAGCTATATACATTTTGCAAAACTGTAACATATTATTACTTAGGTCTTAAAAGGTTTTGTATAACCTAGATACCATACAACAATGAATAAAAAAATGAAAAAAAAAATGAAAAAAAAAACTCGAATAGATGTGCATTTATCTATATATAAAGCCTCTTCATGGTTATGCTATAAAGAATCCGCCGAGACTCCAACCACAATAGTTGAAACTTTTGAGATTCCGACCGGAAAAACTCTTCAAAATCCTGCTGAATACCCATATAAGGTGGTTAAATTTTAATTTTAATCTTTTTTTATGTTTTTTGTCAAAGCTTTAATGCGCTGAGCTTATTTTTCCATCCTTGTGTATATATAAATGCAATTAGTGATGTACTCTCCCAATTGCTTACTTATTTATAACCGTTTATTTTGAAAAATAGTTGGGAGAAATCAATTTTTTACATCACCAAAAAAAAAAATATTAAAAATTTATTCACCACTTCAAGTCAATGTACCACCTGTAAAAAAAAAACCCTCCAAATAATAGATCAAGATCTGAAAATTTAAAGTTTTCAAAATTTTCAACAATCAATAACACATTGTATATTATAATAATGATTTGCGCGATAAGTGGAGAACCGGCTGAAGCGCCAGTAGTTAATACAAAGACTGGACATATTTATGAAAAACGACTGATTGAAGCATATATCAATGAAAAACGTGTAGATCCTATAACAAATGAAGAATCAACATTAGAAGACTTGGTGGATATTAAAGACCAACAACCAATAATCAAACCGCGACCAGGGAGTTTAACTTCAATTCCCTCGTTATTGGACGCGTTACAAACGGAATGGGATTCTATAGTGTTGGAAGCTTTTCAATTAAAGAAACAATTGGTTGAAGCCAAGAAAGAATTGTCATCAGCATTATACCACCATGATGCTGCCGTTAGAGTAGCTGCTAGATTAACAAAAGAACGAGATGAAGCTCGAAAGGCATTAGCTGAATTATCAGCTAGTTTGGGTCAAGAGGTGGTGGATGTGCAAGCCGCACCACAAGATACAAATATCAACAACAATGAACAAGATGATGATGAAGATGCTCAAATGCAAGAATCAACATCAACATCAACAACCATGACTAAGATTCCAGAGACAATTGTTACCCGAATCAATGAATATAAAACATCATTACCATCACGTAAGAAACGACCGATCAGTAATGGATTAAAACCAATAGACGACATCAAACAATTTAGCGAAACTTTGAAGACTAAACAACTATTTACATCAGTTTTATCGGAATCTTTGGATATTAAAAATGGTCAAGTACTAACCGGTGGTGGTAAAAGTCAAGTTGGTATTTATTCTTTACAGGCACATAAACTTTTGACAACATTAAAATGTGGCACTATTGTAACTTCTGTTTGTTATGAATCTAACATCAATAATGATAAAGGTGGGGTTTTTGTAGGACTAAAAGATGGCAGTATTGAAAAATATACAAACACAGATGATCAATATAGTATGGTATATTCAATGAATTCTTTAGGTCATGAAGGGAAAATTCTAAAAATATTATCACATCCAGTCAACAATTCCTCTAATAATGATAAAGATTTGCTGCTAACTTGTTCAGGTAACAGAGTAGTGCTAAGTTCTGAAGGAGAGTTGGTATGGAGTTATGACAATGAAGATGGTATTTCCACTATTGCGATTCATCCAGATGGGTTGCTGCTAGCGGTGGGTACAGTAAAAAACAACGTTGAAATGATTAGTTTGGAAAATGGAGAAATGGCACACGTCTTTGAAAATAATACCCCAGTTCATACCATTGATTTCAATGAAAATGGGTATTCCATGGCAGTTGGTGGAGATAGTAATATTAACATTTATCATCTAAGAAAGACATCTATCACACAAACAATAGATTTGAGCGACGTTTTGACAGTTAGATTTGACTATTCTGGTAGATACATGGCGGTTGCCGTCAAATCTGGAGATATTCAAACATTTAACTATAATGATTCTAACAAAACCTGGGAAGTAGTTTTAGAACACCATCTACCCTCATTAGCTGCATCTGTATGGGACACTAATGCAGCTAATCTCGTCTCCATAACATCTAAGGGCAGTATCTGTGTATTATCTTCATAAAAAAAATTTGTATTCATAAAAAATTTCATATTTTCAAAATATATACTAATATAAATAACTTGAAAAAAATAAATAATTATTTATTGTTTCCTCTAATAATCCATTGTTCTACGCACTTGACTTGAAGGCACACGAGGTTTTGGTGAACTACCTGGACCAACATTGGTACCAACAGGGGGAGGATTATTCAATTTAGAACTGACAGTCCTTGATGATGATCGGATAGTTGGTTTTGGGCGACCAGCATTATTTCTATTTTTTACCACATTCAATGGACCTTGCTCGTTCGTGATCCCAGGCACCAATACCACAGGAAGTTGTGTACCAGACATACTTCTTGCAGTTGGACCAGTTTGAGCTGGGGGTGCAACCGTTCTTGACCCTGGTTGTTTTTTGGCCTCAATTCGATGTTCCAAATGGTATGGCGATCCATTTGGATAGTTCTGTTTAGCACTTGTGGGTAATCTTCTTTTTGGACCCTTGGCTCTAGACTTTGTCATGTGTTTCAGTTGATCCTTTTGATGATTTGGTAAGGAAAACGAGGCACTTGGAGCTAAATCAAAAGTGCTTGCCTTTTTAATTGGTTGATCTGGAGGTGGTGGCCCTAGTACCAATGCGTTTGATAAATCATCATGGAAACTATGCGCCTTTCTAGCTCCTCGTGGTGAAAAATTGTTGTTGTTATTACCAAAAGTTTGAGGAGGGCCCTTTGGGGGTGTTTGGGGAGGAGCTTGTGACTGTTGAGAAGGTGAAGCTTTGAAATAATCCCCTTCTCCTTCTCCTTCTTCTTCTTCATCAATCACTTGATTATTTTTCAAAGCGCCTTTGGCAGCTAACAATCGTTGTTTGACTTTATCAGGAGCATGGAACTTTTCAGTGTTTGATCTTCGCAATGTAGACTTGACCTGTTCCAAAGTTTCTTTCGCTTCATCCCTTGGTTCATACCGATTAGTAACTTGACGCCGCAAATTCCTCAACCGTTCAACGGCTTCTGGGGATGGTTTATTACCATTAGCTGGTTTAGGAGGCAAAGGTCTTAAAGACCGTTGTCTAACAATAGCTGGAGGTAAATTTCCTTCCTCCTCCTTTGGTGAATTAGAAGAAAGCGATGCATATGGCGAGTTATTATTACCATATAACGGCTTATTTTCTTTGGCCAAATCCAATGGTGATGATAATTTTGGTCGATCAAAACTTTGTGTTCTTGAATGAGTAGACTTGATGGAATTTGAATTTGAATTTGGATTTGGATTTGGATTTGGATTTGGATCTGAATTTGGATTTGGATTTGGATCTTGATTTGGAGTTGGAATTGGATTTGGATTTGAATTGGGGGTTCGAGATGGTGATCGGACTAATGTGCCGGAGCGTACCAATCCTTGTTCTGGAGTTGGCGGCCCATTCTTCTTCAGTGCACTTTCTAACCATGTTGGTTGTCTTACTGGACTCCATCGTCGATTATCGTTGGATGCAGGGGAGGAGGAGGAGGAGGAGGTGCTGTCTGGTTGTAATGGTCTAGTCGGCCTAAAAGGTGTATCATCGTTATCGCTATTACCTTTTGACTTACCGACCAAAGATGCTGGTTTGATTGGTTGAGTTGGTGGGGTCCTCTTCACTGGTTCGCTATCAAAAAATGATTTTTCAGCTCTTTCCGTCCTTTCCAAAGGGCTGCCATTTATATTGGTACCATTGTTATTAGCATTACTTAACGGTGATGGGCGTTCATTCAACAATGATTCCGATGGACTGTTGGTATTATTGCTGCTATAGCTACTCTTCTTAGAATGATTACTGTCAACTGATCGCAAACTTGGGCTGGCGCGTAAACTTGGACTTGCTTTCAAGCTTGGACTAGCCTTTAACGTATCTCCTCGTTTCAACATGGCAGATCTAATAAACCCACCTCTGGTAGGCGACTCGTGTCTAGTTGGTGACCTACTCGCCAAAAAGCTCCCAACGTTTGAGTTCATTGAAGATGACGTGGGTAATCTGTTAGTACTTGGTGATCGGTCCAAATCAACACTACCATTCTGTTTATGCAAAAATGGTGTACTGGATATACTTGCCAGGCTGGCTGACTTTGTGTGGCCTCTTGATCTACTCCACGACCTTTCTCTAGACTCACTCGTGGCAGATGGAGGGGTGGTGGAACTTTCCCGTTCTTTACTTCGTGGTGTTCGATCTAATACACTTTTGATCCCCGCCAAGTTGTAACTTGATACTGGCCGTCTTTCTTTGCCATCATCTGTTTCAGCAGGACGTGTATCTGTTTTAAATGGCGGCGTTCTAGTGCTAGATGGAGCTGGTAAGTTCCTTGATGGTAATCCCCCTGATGGTGGAATAGGCTGTGAAGACTGTTTGAAGTGTGGTGGGAAATCTTCTTTTATTGGGCTTTTAGTTAGAGTTGGCTTTTTGATCGGGCCGTTGTCATCATCATCATCATCATCATCATCACTGTTTTTTTCATCGTTTTTTGTTTCATTTTTTGGTTCAACTGGTTTTAAAGTAGAATTACTAACTAGTCGTTTTGGTTTTGGAGCAATTGCTGGTTTAGGTCCCGAAACGACGCGTTCTTTTGGGGGTATTGATGATTTATTCGTTGTCAAATCTACCAGATTGTATTGCTTTTTCGAGAGAGGGAACTCATAATCTTTATTCGCGATTTTTTTATCTGTACTATTGGTAACATCGTATTCATCAATTTCACGACGTAATCCAGTCTGATCACTCCTATCCTTAACGGGACTCATTGATCTCGCCCGTTCCGCTCGTAATTGTTGTCTTCTACGTCGGCCCTGCAATATTTCTTCTTCTAATTGTTTTGCTCGTAGTTCATCTTCCCTATCTCTAAATTATGTTAGCTACTTTTATTAAATTCTAAAATATTAGATCATTGATGACACAAAACAATTTTATATTAAGGTTTGTTAATTATAATCGATCAAGATGATTCGGTTAGGGTGTCAATATACTCACGTTTTTTCCCCCAATTCACGAACGCGCATCAAAAACTCACTAACTTCTGCTGACCCACTACCACTCTCTGTCATTTTTTTTTTTTTTTTCTTTAATAGTTATTTCTTAATCAATCGTAATAAACCAAATCTGAGATCTGAAACTCGCCAAAGTTGACTTTCTTTTACCAACAAAAGTGTAATAAATTTCCTTGAATAATGTCGGTTTTGAGTAATATACTGCAAGGTAATAGTTTTTATCTATTTAAGTTCTTATAAGCTCGATTGAATTGGTTTTTTTTTTTTTTTTTTGGTGAAAAAATGATAAGACGGGATAGAATATAGAGGAGGGGGAAAACAAAAAAATGAGAAAA